>JANHGN010002399.1:95181-121578 GCA_024605025.1 Megaceryle maxima
GCTCATTATAGTTTTATTTATATATTTATTTGTTGTCAATTAAGTTTGTTATTAAGTTTACAGGAAATTAAAATCACAATATATGACTATCTTGGGTCTAGGAAAAATGGAAAATAAGTTAATATACTCAGAGTAGCAGCATGTTGAAAATACAATGTATATATATATATGTGTAAATACATTTCTGTATGTGCAGATCAGGAAAGAATCCTTAATGAAAGGATTACTCGAAACAACCCAGGCTTTAGATCTTTGAAGAGCTAGAAATCAGAATTACATGCTGAACTCCGTGTTAAAAGATCCATTATTAGTGCTCCAAAATCAAAAGCCCTGCAAATATAGGAAATGTCAAAATCAAGGTGACTTGCATGTGCTGATATATAGCCTTGATCCTTGACAACCTCACTGTAAAGAGAGGCCCAAGGAAGGGTGACAAGAATATTTCCTTTGAAATATTAAAGCGTTTCTCACCTCTTCTGCTCTTATTCCCTTTGTTCACCACTAGCCTCATCATCCAGAGTGCCCTCTCCACATTGCTTCTCATTCTGCTTCAATTTTCCAATTTGTTTTGAAAGAAAACAAAAATTTCCTGTCAAGGCAATGTTTCAAGAGAGAAGCAGTCAGCTCAGACTGATGACGCACCTGCAACCTGTGAAGCAGGCTGCTGGTGTCACACTGTAACACCCTCACTTCCGAACTTGGGGATTGTTTCATTTTCCTGTGTAGCAGTCCAGCTAAGCAGAGAGAAATTCTTTCTTTTTTCATATTCTCTTTCTCCTCTTTTGACCTGTTGTCGTCATTTAGCCAGTTGTTCTATCACTCATTAACACCTCCTGCCCTGGGAAGGGGAATTGGGAAAAGGAAAGGAGACCTGTGAGTCGAAATGTAAACTCCCCATATTAATAATAATATTAATAGAAAGTTATGCTCTGCCAAAGTAGTGGTCTTGAGCTGCGTGCTTTTGGCAGAGAATGCTAAATGTCAAGCACTCCAAGCACCACAGCTCCAGCAAAAATGTGACAATGACAACAAACAGAAGATTAGGCCTCAGGAGTAGAATGACAGGTGACACCCTGCAGGGGTGGCAGCCATGAGGAGAAGAGGCCATCCTCAATAAAATTCTTAATTTATAGTGAACATGACATTTATGGTATAGAATGCTTATGTTGGCCAGCTTGGGTCAGCTGCCCTGGCTTTCACTTTTCCTAGCACCTGGCTGACTCAAAACTACTATAAAGACCTCAATCTCTATGAGACCTGCATACCATGATGGGTCACAAACAAAAGCAAAGTGTCCTATCAACTTTGTTCTCACCAAATCAAGGATGCCAGTCTTGTCAAAAATGCAGCTTTCATAAACAGAAAATTGATTCTGTTATTCTATCCCAATGAAACCAAGACACCTGTTTAGAAGTCTAATTCAGAAAATAAGCATTATTTTTAACAGAGTTTTGCTACATCTGCTTATGAACCAGATCATCTAAGCACTGAAGCAGCACTTACACTGTGTGGTTATTTTTATTTTTTTAAGAGGAAAATCTGTCTTGTCTTTAGGTATTTGAAAACCAGCTGAACTCTTTCCAGACAGTATTTATTTTGTGTGGTGACCATGAAAACCTGACAACATACTTAAAACTGAAATCAATGCATCAGAGATAGCATATAATAATTTGGTTATGGAGGCACCAGATAGTTCCTACAACATCACAGATTAGGCTTTCATCTGCTACCATGACCATTTGGAAGTGCAGAGCTGCCAGGGTGCTCATAAACTTCCCAACCCCTCTGCCAGGTGGCTCTGGGGAAGAGGAGGGCAAGAAAAGAAGCAAGGCAGCAACAGCAGTAGAATGGTGCCTGAAAGACACTTCAGCTGACCTCCTCCTGGGGCATTCCAGAGAAAATATTTACATGTCTTTTGGTGACAAACAAACCTAGAAGTGCAAATTCTTCGACATTATATGGGAATCTGATAAATAAGGATAAGGATACAGAAATCACCTAGTTAAATACTTCAGTCATCCATAGGGTCATTTTGGATGCCTTTTTTTTAAATCACAGAACTCATATTTGCACTAGAAATCGAAAGCCTCTGTTTCCAGAAGCAGTGTTTGTACTGAACACTTCAGCACCATTGCTGGAAGAGAGAGGATTTGCATATGTCTGGTGCAGAGAAATAATTAGAAGGTTGAAAGCTCAACTAGAAGCTAATCTGGCTTTAGAGGCAAAAAGCAACAAGAAGAACTTAATTAACAATACATTAACAATAATTGTATAATGCATAATATATATTATACATGGGGCTGAATGGGTTACACCCTAGAGTGCTGAGAGAACTGGCAGGGGTGCTCACCCGGCCACTGCCCATCATTTATCAGCAGTCCTGGCTGACTGGGGAGATATCAACAGATTGCAGGTCAGCTGATATAAAACCCATATAAGAAGGGATGGAAGGGTGATCTGGGAACTACAGACCTGTCAGTTTGACTTCAGCACCAGGGAAGCTGATGGAGCAGATCATCCTGGATTCCATTACGCAGCACATGCAGAAATAGTGTAGTCAGCAGGAGCAGGGAGATGATAGTTCCTCTGTACTCAGCTTTGGTGAGACCGTTACCTCAAATACTGTGTCCAGTTATGGGCACCTCTCTACAGGAAGGACATTGAGGTGCTGGAGAGGATACAGAGGTGGGCTACCAAGCTGGTAAAGGGTTTGGAGCATGTCTTTTGTGAGGAAAGGCTGAAGGATCTGAGGCTGTTTAGCCTTGAGAAAAAAAAGGCTGAAGGGAGACCTTATTTCTCTGTACCACTACCTGAAGGGAAGTTGTAGCAAGGCAGGAGTTGGTCTGTTCTCCCTAGTGACAAGCAATAGAACAAGAGGAAATGGCCTGAAGTTGAACCAGGGGAGGTTCAGGCTGAATATTAGGAAGAATTTCTTTACTGAAAGGGTTGTCAGGCATTGGAATAGCCTGCCCAGGGAGGTGGTGGAGTCACCATCTTTGGAGGTGTTTAAGAGCTGGGTAGATGTTGTGCTTAGGGACATGGTTTAGTGGTTTTGATAGGGCTGGGAATAAGGTTGGACTTGATGATCTTGAAGGTCTCTTCCAGACAAAACTATTCTATGATTCTATGATAATTCCCCCCAAATAAACACCTTTTATTGAGGTTAACCCTATCATCATCACTATGAGATGCATATAAAAGCTATTCAGTAGAAGAGTCTGGAAAATGAAATATAACCCTTTCCAGGTTACCAAAAAAAAAAAAAAAGGACTCAGCAGAGACCTTGGGTTTCTGTCTTCCTACAGGTTTTCTGCTGCCACACGTCTTAATCTCTGATACCCAAAACTCTTTTCTTTCTGTGTCCAAAGTCCCTAGCCTGTCAGTTCTTCTGGTCTTAAATTATTCTACCTGACTTTTTGACCAAGTAACTGAAGAACACTGTAGGTTTAAGGTAAGGACTCTTGTGTCTGACCCGCTCTAATGTAGATTTTGCTTCATCGTAATGGCTTGGATGAGGGAACTGATAAACTGGATCTCCTCAAGGGATCAGCCTCAGTGCCAAAATGTTCTTAGACACTCATTCCTGACCCAGTACCATATTCTACCATCCCCATAGCTTTTCTAATACAGCCACTTAAAATGTCTCAACTGTATCTGTGAAGTGATTTGTAAAAAACAAAACAAAACAAAAACCAAACCCAACAGACTATCTTTCCTATAAAGAGATTATTTTTACATGGATTACACAAGTGATAAAATTCATCATGAGGCCCGTTACCATTTGCATTGCAGCAGTGGTAGTGTGAGGAGCTGCAATATAGGAATAGGATATTTTTCATGCTGACTCCCTTGACAAAGAAAATGTGTCATGCAACCGTGAATGTGGAATGTGAAATGTCTTTTCCTGATTCTCACAACTTGTCTAATAGAAGATTAGAAGATTAGTAGATTACCTATGCCTTCAGGCTATTTCTCTTTTATACTTATACCATCAGAGCTGTTGAAAAGCTATTTTAAAGAACAAAATTAAAATTTATCTTTAAAATAAATAGGATTTTCAAGAGAAAAAAAACATCTGTTTAATAAAAAGCTGGATATTTTAAAAATTAATATTTTCTTGTATACAAGTAATATTCAATATAAATCCAAATTAGAAACTTTAGTATTATATTTTTGTTCCAGCCTCAAAGTTCAAATTTGCAGTTTACTTAATATTCACAGATACAAAATTTGTTGTGCTTACAGAAGTGCCTTACCATTATTGGTATGCGTGTCAAAAGACATGCAAATTTACTAAACATCTTTTGCAAACTCTGTGTTGCAAAATACATTGTGCTTAGTCATAATCCTTACTTGCATTTCTCATCACAAATAATCTTGCATTAGGTTGGATCTGTGATCGCATTTTGTGAACATTTAACTTAGTAATGGGTGCATCTAGTGCAGTTTACTTCATGTTAGTACTGACTCAATTCTTAACATGTTAGTAACATGAAATTAATTACTTTTCCTATCAGCAGTCACTAATCCAATTCTGTTATTGATGCATTTTTGTCTGTCTGCTCTATTATTTATTTGTCTCTTTTTTTCCTGTTAGAAATAGAAACTACAAGTATGTCAAGTCGAGTTTACTGGGTAGAAGGCAAAGGTTAGGTGATAGCTGGGCAGTCTGTAGCACAATCCAGGTGGTAAGAAGGGGAGCAGCTGGGGCTCCATGTTGTGTGGCTCCCTTGTGAAGACCGTTTTCCCCTTTCCTGGTTCAAGCTGCAGCTGTCCCTGCGTGGCAGATTATCTGGTATGCGGATATGTAGAAACTGAACCTGATTTCTAAGTTCATTACCCTCAGTGGTCAGCCCTCTATCCTTAAAGACTGTGCAAGGGTAAATTAGATCAATTTGCTATCACAGTGGTTAAAAATTATATTTGATTAATGGTTATTTTAATTGCTCTTATTGATTACAAAATTAGCTTAGATATTGAGTTCTTTTACATTGGACTTGTACCTTTAACAATGAACAATTTTGAAAATCCCACTTAAATTCCTTTTTGTTTTGATGTTTTCTACTTTGACCTTCATTTGTTTCCACTGATGTTCTTTCCTCATGCTCCATAACATTCTCCATTTCTTTTCCTTTCCTGTTTCATAATTCTTTCTTTTGAATAACCATTTGAAAACAATGTTTGTCTGATAAGAGAGTTCATATTTAAGTATATGAGAATAGTAAAAGTTTTCCTGTGATTGAACACTAGTCCAAAGACAAAACAAAGTCAAAAAAACATGTTTCTGAAGAATTCTGAGGGCTTTTGAGTATCAATTTCTATTAGAATTGAGCCTCTAAATTCTTCATACAACCCAGTAAAAATAGAATCTGCTTTGAAATGATTCAGCAAAATAATCTGAAATTTTGATGAACCTTTTGATGTTTGTAATTCAGCATGTAATAAAAACATCAAAACCAGATATAGTGCCAAACTGAGTATCACTACATTTTATTTGGAATATTTTATAACTGAGTATTTCAGTGGTTTCAAATAATCTATTTATTTATTTATTTATTGTTCATGTTATTTGAAATGTTGGTAACTTTAGAATAGATTGAGAATAATTTTAGTCAGTTCATTTAGTAGATTTGATAGATTTGTATAAAATATAACTTGGTAGATCTTTTCAGTTGATGAAAATGGGGGTTTTAGCATTTTTTACTGTTCTTTCTGCTTGAAACTTTGAGACACATCTTGTCTTCATTTATAGTGCCACATGGTCTTATTTACTCTGTATACGTGTGTATTAGATATTATTTGATTTACATCCAGGATCCTTAACTTCTTTTACTCTGCATAACTATATTTCAGTCCACATCTATCTGATATGCAAAATTAGTGAGATTTCCCTTTATTTGAGTGTATGGAGAACCTCAACTATACATAGAGATATTACAGAAAATCTGAATCTTCAGGAGGGACAATGACAAAGAAAATGGTTTCATTTTCTCACAGTAGTGTTCTTACTGGGGACTTTCTATAGTTTTGTAAAATGTTAATTCATTTGTTTATTTTATTATGCTGTCTTTCACAAGACTTGTACTCCAAAGTACTCACTGAATTCAATGATTCCAACAGGGACATTGGAGTTTTGGGGCTTTTCTGTGGCAATATTTGCTCTATACTTTATATACAAAAGAGTGAAGGGTGTCACTGTTTATTAAAAACAGTGTTTGAGTGTTATTGCCTGCTGGTGAAATCCATGGTAAGGAGAAAAGCCAAACCAGGAGGGGTGTTTGCACATGTGTGACCTTGAGGGAGATGCTTCATCCATTGGGTGAGGAAGGGAAGAGGGTTCCCAACATAGGGGGTGGGATGCAGGAGCTGTCCCTGGGGTTGGCAGCAGTGACACCACAGCCAGGGACCAAAGGACCAGAGGAAAATGCTTCTACCCACTTCCTCAAGTCTGCAAACCCAAAGGGAGGTCAGATGTTTCTTGCATGCCTTTTCTGTTTCACACCTGTGCAGAAAAAGCAATGTGTAAATCCCTGACAGAAAAAAATATATTGTGTGAGGAGACTGAGGAGATGGACTTGATTCAAAACCAGCTACAGCAAAATGTACTTTAATCAGTATAAAATCTTGTAATACCATCCTTAGATCCATAATTAAAGGAGAATGGAGGGTCTATTAACTTTAGCTTTACCCAGCTTTCTCTCTGGCAGATTGCAGCCAGAACCATATAAGGCTTTAAAAAGAAAAATAGGTCACAAATGGTTTCATGTCAAAAGCTTTTCTTTTCAAAAATGCAACTAATAATCAGATCCTTGAACTGTTCCTGTGACGTATGATTAGGCATATGCATAAATGAATATATATGTGTATTCATACATTTTTAAAATCATTTTATGATAGTCCTTCAGAGATAGCATATTTGGAGAGTGACTAGAACCCGTTTAATTTTTTTCTCAAGTAATTTTCTAAGTATTAGGATCCTTGCCAGTGTGTGTGTTTTAGTGACCTTTCTTTAATTGCCCTGGCATTTCCATTACAGCATTTGAAAATTGCCATTAGTTTATTTGCTGTGTTGCCAATGCTTGTATTATGTTTGCCACCTACAGAGAACTGCAGTAATACTTGCTGATAATATCACACATTATTCTTGGATGTACTTTGACTCAGTGTAGAGGGGGGCTGTGTGTCTTTTCCCTAGCTTCAGTGTTCTTTTTTTTTTCCTAGATGAAATCATTTCACTGAGATATAATGTGTCTTTCCACCCAGCAAGCCAGTTTAAAAGGCTCATATCTGAACTTAAATGAATTTAGAATACTCCAAATGGATGTGGCTAGATTGAATGGGATAGATGAAAAGGATTTGAGTTTAGGGAAGGAAGTTTGTTAGCTATTTTAAGCTGTTTTAACAGTCCAGTTATACCAGTAATAGGAGTTTTATCATATCAAGTTTTAAATGTAAGTAAAAATATATGTTAGAGGATTAATTTTATATAGGAAGAGGAGAAAGTAGATGATTTGCTGATAATATTAACTCCTAAGTAATCAGAATATAATTTTCCTTATGAAAGATCATGACCTGTGTCTGGAGGTGCAAAAACAGCCCTGTGAGTTCTGCAAAATAGGGGAGATTTAACTCCAACTCATGTAATCATGAGAAGGATCAAGAGCCCAGTTCTCTCTGTCATAGAAGCATAGAATTTTTACGGTTGGAAAGGACCTCTAGGATCATCAAGTCCAACCTTCATCCTAACATCTATCTATCTATCCATTAGACCATAACCTCAAGTGCTACATCTATGTGTTTTTAAACAACTCTAGGGATGATGACTCCACTACCTCCCTGGGCATCCTGTCCCAGTACCTAACCACTCTCAGTGAAGAATTTCTTCCTACTATCTAATCTAAACCTCCCCTGACACAACTTGAGGCCATTTCCTCTTGTTTTATCATTAGTAATGTGGGAGAAGAGACGAACACCAGCCTCACTACAACCTCCTTTTAGGTAGTTGTAGAGAGCATTAAGGTCTCCTGTCAGTCTTCTCTTCTCTAGACTAAACAAGTCCAGTTCCCTCAGCCTCTCCTCATAAGGCATGCTTTCCAGACCCCTCACCAGCTTCGTTGCCCTTCTCTGGACCTGCTCCAGCACCTCAATGTCCTTCTTGTACTGTGGTGCCCAAAACTGGACACAGTACTCAAGGTGTGGTCTCATGAGTGTCAAGTACAGGGGCACAATCACCTCCCTACTCCTGCTGGTCCCACCATTTCTGATACAGGCCAGGATGCCATTGGCCTTCTTGGACACCTGGGCACACTGCTGGCTCATGTTTAGCTGGCCATCCACCAGCATCCCCAGGTCCCTTTCCACCAGGCAGCTCTCCAGCCACTCCTCCCCAAACCTGTAGCGTTGCCTGGGGTTGTTGTGACCGAAGTGCAGGACCTGGCACTTGGCCTTGTTAAACCTCATACCATTGACCTCATCCCATCACTCCAGCCTGTCCAAATCCCTCTGCAGAGCCTTCCTACCCTCAAGCAGATCAACACTCCCACTTAATTTCTGTCATCTGCAAATTTACTGAGAGCGCATTTGATCCCCTCATCCAGGTCATCGATAAAGATATTAAACAAGACTGGTCCCAAAACTGAGCCCTGAGGGACACCGCTTGGGACTGGTCGCCAACTGGACTTAACTCCATTTACCACCACTCTCTGGGCCCAGCCATCCAGACAGTTTCTAACCCCTGAGAGTCCACCTGTCCAAGCCATGAGCCGCCAGCTTCTCCAGCAGAATGCTGTGGGAATGGTGTCAGATGCCTTACTGAAGTCCAGGTAGACAACATCCACCACTCTTCCCTCATCCACTAGGCAGATCACCTGATTGTAGAAGGAGATCAGGTTGGTTAAACAGGACTTGCCCTTCATGAACCCATGTCGGCTGGGCCTGATCCCCCTGTAGTGCTGCACTTGCTGCGTGATCACCCCCAAGATGAACTGTTCTATAATCTTCCCCGGAACCAAAGTCAGGCTGTCCTTGAATCAGCACCAGGACACTGCAGAAGGAAGCTGCACAGCTCTTACCCTGCTTCACCGGATAAAGCCCTGTTGTCCTTGTTGCCTTAGGAGAGACACAGGCACTCATCCATATAAATGCATTGCTGGTCTACATACCTGTCTGTCTGAAGGTAAAGTCCAAGAGAACTCTAAGCTCATAGGGGGGCAGTTGTAGGTACTTTCAAGGCTGGAAAAAAATTGAGGTTAAGAAAGCTGAGTCACTGGCTAATAACCTCTTGTTCATTATCTAGACTTAGAGCATTTTAATTTTCTTGAGACTGTTATATTCTATTCTCACTTATTCTGATACAAGCTAATGAAGAGTCAAACAATTTTCTTTTTATGAGGAAAAAAAAAAAGGAAAATAATAATTACAAATGACATTGCTCCTTAGCAGTAGGTGCTTAGTGCTAATATATTTAATATTACACTACTACCAGAGGAAATACTCTTGTATTTGCTCTCAGTACTTGTTCTTATTGCTAAAGCATGCATTCCTACATCAGATTGTTAGTGAGACAGCTTTTCCACTATAGCAGATTTTTTTTTTTTTTTTTCAAATCTTTGTATGAAAATTTATTCTGACAGCTCCATGTTTGGTCCATCACATTTGCTAACAGTTCTCAGGTTGCTAAGCAGTTTTTTGCATGTCCTTCCCCGATTTTAAAATGAAGACTTTTGATTCTTCAAGACTTCAAGTTTATTAATGCTTTTTGATTACTTTTCACAGTACCTCTATACAATGGAATATTAAGTATACAGAGCAAAATAGCTGACTGTCTTCTTCCCTGAAGTTATATCTGTACCTCAGTATGTTACCAAATAATACAAAATTAAAATAAGCCCTGCTATCATATATGGAACTGATTTAAAATTTCTGGGGAATTGGGAACTGATACTACCCAATAAATACGTTTTATTTGAAGTTATATGCTATCCAAGTGAAGAAAGAGAGAGTATGTTATATAGTATTAGCAGGAAAAGGAAAAAAAATATATTGGAAGAGAAATTAATGCAGCTTTTACTCAGTTGATCTGTGTGTTTGGATGAGATTCTCCAGCTTTTAATAGGATAGAGATTATGATGCTATTGCTATAGCTGAGACATTTTTAACACCTTTTTGCTATCAAACTTTAGGGTCACGATTTCCCCAGAATACCATGTAGATAGGGTCTTTCTCTTCTATCCAGACACTAATTTTCATGAAACTTATAGGTATTTCATAATTCTGATGTCTTTTTTTCCATATCAAATGTGAATTAAATTGGCAGATGACTCAATGTCTTGTAAGAGGAAGACACAAAAAATGTATGTACATATGCATAGATGCAATTTGATGGTCAAGCCTTATCTGTATAAGAAGCAAGGCTACAAAATGTTAAGAGCCTCTAGTCCTTCCAAATCCAGTTTTGTCCTTAATCTATTTATTTATTGCTATGTGCAGGAGAAAACAATCAAAGAATCTTAAGAAAAACAAACATAGTACTTAGCCACAAATTATAGTCCTATCTGTTCATTACTGAGGCCAGAGTAAGTACCTTGAAATAATAGAGACAGCACCTAAATGATGCAGGCATTATTGAGCCATCACTGCAGATTTGCATATATTATAATATTCAGCTGAGACATGCTAAAAAACAAGTTGAGGGAGGTTAATTTTTATAAAACTATGTTCAATCCAAAACTGTTGCTTGTGCCTATTAAGTGTGAAGTCCAGAAATTAGGAATCATGGAAATGATGTGATGCTTCAATTTAACTAATCAATTAAAGCATTGTGTCACTCAGGCTTTGGTCCCAGACTTCCATCATTATTCAGAGTGGTGCAGCTGCAATGCAGAGCACTGGTGCAATAAGCCAGCTCCCTTACCTTCAAATGCAAGAGTCCTTATGTCCACTATATCAAGTAGCCCTTATTGTCACTCATGTTCCTCATGGACTTGCAACACACACATCTGCACAGTGCAGAGGAGGGCTGTTAGTTAGGTCTTCTTTAAAGTCAAATCTTCCACTGTCTTTCTCCAATAATGCCTAAGATAAAAAATTTGGCTTAGGAAGCAGGTAAATTTGCCTCACAGTCTTAATCAAAATGTTGTTCTTCTTTTGCAGACTTGCTTCCTCATTATAGTGGCAGCTCTTACTCTGACAAAAATTCTGAGCTTGTATAATTAAGACAGTAAGTTCTCATTTTGAGGTGTGTTTGTTACAGTGAAACCAAAGCAAAAATGAAAACTGAAATTCCAAACTTGAAATTTAAATAGAAATGAAGGACAGCCAATGCTTCACATGAAAAACTCAGTAGCCATATACAGAAGGTATGTTGGTATCTATCAACACGAAGACAAAAAGTACACTGTTCCAGACAGTGGACTATGACTGAGAAATCACAGAATGCTCCAGGTTGGAAGGGACCTCCATAGGTCATCCAGTCCAACCTCCCTACAGTAAGCTGAGACATGCTTAACTAGATCAGGTTGCTCAGAGCCTCAAGCCTGACCTTGAATGTCTTCGGGGATGGGGCCTCCACCACCTCCCTGGGCAACCTGTTCCAGTGTTTCACCACCCTCATAGTAAAGAACTTCTTCCTAATATCCAATCTAAATCTTCCCTTGTCATCCTGTATTAGTTTAATGTACAATGTCATATCCCACAGAGACACAGGCAGCAGTAACTCTGAACATCTGGCTTTTTCTGGGAGAGCTTTATTTTGTTTTCATCCACCTGAATTTGAGAATATGGATCATCAAGTCCCACCTCAGAAACTCTTTCTGCCCCGGTAGTGTCCCACTTCTCATGTGGCTTCAATTTCTTACAGCGCAGGGGTTCAGGATGCACACTGGCCGAGAACTACTGAGGGCTGGTAGGGTGTGAGGTTCACAGACTTCAGATCTCAAACTGTCAGCATGTCATTCCCACCTCCTCTTTCTTTTCCCTCCTCTCCATCGGAAATTCAAGCTCTCAGACAGGGGGAGATCAAGGGGCTATTTCTTTCTGTCTTGTGTTTCAGTCTCAGAGGAGCTGGTGGAAAAATTTTATTTCTGGGAAACTGTATTTTTATATTCAGCTTCCATATATAAAAATCTAAACTTGCATTTAATTATTTTATTGCTTGAAATTAATGTGGCCTTACTGCAACATACAATTTTAATAAGTAATAAAATATACAGAACATACAGAAATAAAATATAGATATAGCATATCATATATACTTTACCACATATATTGCTTCATTTGAATGCAAGTTTGATCAAAATGAAATATTATGTATTGGAACCGAATTATTTTGAAAAGTTTTCAATGCTGTAATCAAAGAGTTATGTTCCAGCAAAACATTTCATATCTGACATAAATAAAAAGTCTTCCATCATTGATTTTTTCTCTAACCAGTGCTGGCTGTTAAGCATTGTTTCTAGGAGGGAGAACATGACATTTGTTTCACATAATTCATACTGATTTCCAGGAGATACAATACCAAGAGATAACTTCAACTAATGTTTGATGCCTCCACTGTGATCTGGATACTGTAATGTTTGCCTCTGTCAATGTGATGCTTTGCAGTAATTGTACCTGCAAAAAGACAGCAATGAGAGAGCTCTTTAGCTGATACAGAAAGAATATGGTGTTAGGAATTTTTCTGAAAAGGAGTGGCCATTTTTCTTTTGTTCACCAAACCCAATGTTCAGGCCAGCAACCACTTTTTTTTGTGATGAGGATTGAATGAAGGGGAGGGTGTCATGTTTGTGATGAAATTTCAACTTTGAATATCAATTTTTCAGACTCGTGCCTGTGATTTTACATGTAAGCCAAGAGTCTTTATTTGCTGTATTTTTAGTAATGTGTTTTCATTGGCTGTATTTTAAATAGATATTAGTTGATGTGTTGAATTAGCAGGGGAAGGGTGAAAGGTAGGATTACCAAACACATTTTTAGCTATTTCCCTTGCCAATTTCTAGCAAAGTCTGATGGCCATTTTTGCGAAGAGCCATTCTACAGGAGGCAGACTACTGGCCTCAGCTATTTGGAACAAACCAAGCACAGCAAACCACTTCCATAGCTGGCAAGTGTGATGTCAAGCCATAGATGCTCTTAGACACACTGGGAAAATGGCACCATCCCCCACAGAAATGCAGAAGCCATCACATACATTTGGCTTTGGCTGGATCAAAGTTTACTTGTGGTTTAGCAAAGTCAGAGTACTCTGTCTGAGAAATTCTGAGTAAGGAGAGGAGTCAGGGCTTCTTTCCTCCATTACTGCTCTTGATACCAACCCACTTGCAGCTCCAATTTTCTGAGAGATACACTCTTTTAAAGAAGCCTCCGCATTTATTAAAAGGCAGTCTCAGGGCCTATTTGCTTATTCACCTGAAAGAGGTGACTTTTTCTCAACTGATTTTCTGCACTACATTATAATTTAATGTCAATATTTGCAACATTTTTCACATTTCTGCGATGACTGTCATCAGAATATCCTGAAAAGTATCCCAGACCATCAGCTACATTTTCCCTCTTGGTCTGTGGATTATTTCGTGCATAAACACACACACACACACAACATTGCTATGATCACTGGTGTCCTGCCCTAATATTGTGTGCCTGATGCTGCATCGAGATGGGATAACAGAGCTCAGACTTCAAAGTGCAGGCAAAGGCATCTTTAAACTTTTTGGTATTTCTGCCATTTTAGTTTTGGTTTTTGTTTACTGTCCCTGTCAGCCCTGAGCGGAAATTGTCCAGTATTTCAAATGGTTAAATATCATTAAAAAGATTTACAGCTTTAAATGAAGTGTAACCTCTTTCCTTGTAGCTGTGAATTAACTCAGTTCCAAGCTACTGAGGTTTCAAAACATTTTTAAAGTGTGAGATGATAAGACTTCAAACATGATAAGGCCATTCTCATTTCCCTAAATGCTCACATTTTACAAATTGTCGGATTCATCTTGGTTTACTAGAACAGGATAAGTCCTAGTTGCTTTATCTAATTTCTGCAGTTTTATAGGCTTTTTATATGACAAAAATTCTGGAGATTAAGAAAAAGCATCTGAGAAAGGAAAAGTTCAGAAAATATTTTTTTAGAGTTATTTAATTGGTTGTCTCCCAGGGAAAATAGTAATCTAGTCAAGTGACATAAGTAGAAGAAATGTTCAGGTATCTTTGTGCTTCTATTCTACCTCCATATGTGTCCATATGAATTCATACACATTTAATTGTGTTTTGTTTTCCAAGCTGCAGAGTTGTATGTGCAGCTTACTGTCCTTGTACCTAACAAGAGACACAGGCACAGGTAAACCCCTATTACAGTATCATATTCCTTTCTGCACTTTATCCTACACTGTTGCAGAGCATCTCTGTGTGCCATTAAACAGTTGCTCTGTTCCACCCCAGAAACACACTGCATTTCACTGAATGAAAATTCATCAAGATAGCAGGGACCAAGTCAGGGTGAGATCACATGGCTGCACCAGTATCTGCGCTGTGCATGGAGAATATTCACCCATATGCTCACATGCTGTGGACATGACTGCATGTACAAGCATCATGAGACAAAAATGTGACTGAATATAAACTCTTTTCCCCACTGCCATTAAACAACTTTCTGGGAACTAAAATCCTATTTATATTCTCCTACATTGTTATATTATTTGTAGACAGAATATTATTCTTAATGGGTGGCCTAGCTGATTTTTACTTTCAATTCCAGGGCATTCCACGCATTTTTTTAAAGAGCACATCATTGCACAGATTCATGGTAGGCAGTTGATGCTGCTTCTCTCTGAAGAAATTACAACTCTTAACTGAGAATATATATCTAGTGCAATGTATATTGAGAGACTAAAGTGAAATGTACTGTGCAAAAAAGATAGCAACATATTAAATCAAGTCCCATTTTCCATCTGTCTTGAGATGTATAGTGGAGAGCAAATTTAAACTATGTTTTGACCTTTTTACAGTTATATTCAAATACTAATGTAACTTCCTTTACTTCTGGTTTTATACCGTGGTACCATCCGTTTGCTGTTGGGGAGAGGGAACGAGTTGTCTGTTGCTATGTTTTAGACATGGTCCATAGTCATGGTCTTTAGTCTCCAGCATGAATCCACTCTCAGGATGAATTTCCCTTGTTCTCCTCATAGTTTTTTTTTTTCCTGTTCCCACTGTGGTCTGTCATTCCTTCTCCTTGAACACAGGAGGCCAGAACTGCACAAGGTGATATACTGGTGGTATAGTGCCTTGGAGACCTACTTTCTCCTTCTTGAGTTTTCTATAGTGTTTTTTAAAATGATGAAAGTTTCTCTACATATAAGAATATTTATTCTTACTGTTCAGAAATTATTAAGATGATTACAGATTAGTCTTGTTTCTTGATTTAGTTCATAATTGGATTAAATTCTAAAAATTATTGTTGTCTGGTTAAACTGGTTATCTGTATGGGGTAAGGCAACATGTTATCAAAAGTCTATATCTCCCAGATAAGTCAGCTGTGGTTTAGACTTTTTAAAAGTATATCATGTGTTTAGGTAACTGATACATATTGTTGCTCAATTTTGTCCAGCTGAGCTGCTATGAAAGCTAAATTTAAAAAAATAAGTGATTCTTTTTATCAGGAGACTGGCCTGTGACTCAGCAACTACATCCCTGCAGAGGAATAAGGGTACATCATTTATACTTACTGTCCTGATTGCATATTGCAGGCCAAGAACAACTTCCCTAGTCAAAAAAACAGAATGGATAGAGGATTTCTTCCAAGGCTGCCTGGGGCCTTTGATCTGCTTCTGCTGTGGGGGAAATAGTATGTGCTAGATATTTGCTGTCCTGTATTGCCCCTTGCTTCTGCACATGGAGACCAAGGATGATATTATAACTATGTGACATTTCTCAGTCTGTTCATGGGGTGACTCTTTTTTGTACTGTGCCTTGCAGGACATTAAAAACAAAGCTGGGTTACAACTCCAGGTTATATAATTGATTAATACATAAGAACATAAAAAAGAAACAAGCAGTCATAAATGCACATGCGGGGCTTTTTTTCAGTCTGTATTTCTTGTTTCTATTGCTAGGATCAGTGTAGCTCAAGGTAATTCACATTTGTTTCCTCTGTATGTGAGTGGTTCTGACACTTTATGTTGAAAATGTGCATATAACAGCACCTTTATTTAGTGTTAATGTCAATACATACAGCCTCGCAGCATCTGTGGAATGCCCCTAGAGTGCTTAGAAATAAGGCTTAAGGGAAAAATCATTCAAACATCTTCTGTTTCTTTCAAGTGGAACATGGAACAATCAGACTTGTATGAATCAGATTTATGTAGTCCCAAACAGAAGATATTTCCTATTTTCACAAATACTCCACTAATATGATAAGAACATAGAAGAAAAAAACCATCATATTTATCAACCCTGACTTGAAACTTTACTTTAAAGAGAGCACTGAGACTTCCTGTTTGCAAGTTTTAAGAAAAAAGTGATAGTATTGTCAAGTGCTATAGAGTCCATTTATAACATCTACCAAAATCAGAAGAGGCATTTTTCACTGCATGCTACCTCTTGAACAGGTACAGAATGCAGCCAGTCTTCTGCTCATGGATATAGGCAGCTGGGTTTCTTCCTTTAGTTTTATGCTAAACTAAATTTTTCATAGGCATTTTCATTCTCCTCTGTTAAATTTTCAAATGTAAAATAGAAATAAAGAAATTTTAATTTATATATTAATACTTCTTCACACTTCATTGAGGTTATCCAAACATTTAGAAAAAATTAGAACAACCCTTCCTTAATGCTGTCCGTCTAGCACTTTTTTTTTCTACTTCAGTTCTGAAAACAGTACTTTCATCACTAGCTACTTTTTTTTTTTTTTTTTTTAACTAGCAGAAGCTGGACAGCAGTCAGAAACTGGGAAATCTATTTTCTGAATGGCTTCCAAAATTTGCCAGCTAGAGACACGGTATAACAAAAAACAAGAATTGCGAAAACTATTTTATCTATACAAAAAACCTGAACTAGAATTGAAGCAAGAGAAATCTATTGAGTTCAACTTTTAAGAAAATTCATGCTGACTTTTGTAAACTCAAATTCCCACAGTTTCTTTTAAACTATTCTGTTTCTAAAGTTATAAGCAATTTCCTTTAGACATTGGTCCAAACTGCAATTAGGATTAGATAATTGCTTAATGCAATATTCTTTATTATGTGAGGGGTTGCAATTACTGCAGTGAAGTCCATGGCAAAAACCCTGGCTGAATTCTCTTCAAGGGTCTGGACTGTGCATGCAGGAGAGGCAGCTCTACTGTCCTTTGGAAAGATGATCCTTTCTTCTCCATCTGTTCCACTCCCAGCCAATTCCACTTGGCCAGGTCCCTATCCTCACTGGACAGAGAGCACAGATGGCAACCTGTGGATTTTCTCCAAATTAGCTGGAACTAGGGTGCCCAGATTTCCTGGGAAAGGACATATTTTCCAATGTGTTTTTGAGCTTCTTATATATTTTCCTTAGCTTTTCTTTTAACTGAAAATTGTGGAAGCTTCAACATGAAGCTGTGACTTTTTCACTGGGCTCCATATTTTATTCTCCCCTTTTTGGCTAAATGCTCTTTTGTTGCTTTAATGCTAGAAATTATCTTGTACTGAAGATACCCAAGAAAGATATTGATATGAACTACAGAATAAGAAGTGCCTACTGCAGGTGTTGCCAGGTGACATCCAAAAAGACTCCATGATCTTTGTACAATCCTCTCCGTCTAGTTCATAAGATTTATTTATTAATACACATCTTCCTAGGTGAAGTGCAGCCTCAGCAATAACCAGTGGTGAACTGAGCTGACTGGAGCTGCTGGAAACCATTCAGGTGCTTCTTCCAATAGCTGAAGCTGCTGCATGTTGCCTCTGCCGGGGCTGAGGCAGCCCTATGAAATGATGAGAAAACGTGACTTTTTCTCACTGTGTGGGTCAGTTGGGCAGAATTTGGTATATGGATTGTTGGGCTTTTATTAGGAGTTTTAATAACTCAGTTTCTAGTCTTTGCTTTGATTTTAATTCTAAGAAATGTTTCTTTCTCTCCAGTCTCAATATCACAGTTTCCTTTAGCTATCCATCTTGGAGACAAGAGGAATCCCATGTAAGTTAAACTGTGCATGATTTAAAATACCTGTTCACATTCACACCTGCCATAGGGTCACATCCCGGTGATTCTAAGAGACAGTGCAGAAGGAGCTTCAGGGCTGTGTAGAGATAAAATGTGCCTTCGGGGAAATTTCTCAAAGCATGTCAAGGGGAATGGAGGAAGGGGAAACAGGACCAATACGTAAAGCACCATTAAGAATTTCATCATATGGACAATGACAGTTTTATAGCCTGCTGGAAAACGAGAAAGTGGATTTCTCACAAAATCAATAAGCCTCCTGGAAGATGGTTCCAAGAGGATAGAGCAGCACATATCAAAGTAATCAAAAAGCTGAAATAGAGGACTATTTAAGCTCTTGGATACAAGGGAACAAGCTGTTAAAATCAAATGGTCTCAGCTGAGTTTTCTATCTTTACTTTATTAATGTATCCTATTTAATTTTCACTAGATTAAATGCTGACCATTTGTGAAAGGGAAATGTGAGACTAAAATTTTTTTGTAATGCTTGCTCATCGATATTTCAGGAAAGTATTTTAATTAGGTCTGTGAATAGGCAATTAATAAAGCTCCGAGTAACCCGACTACCAATTAAAGTGGCTTCTTGGAGGATTTCCTTAACTTGTCTTGTAGCTAAGTTGCAATGTTCTTCTTTTAAGATCAGATTTTAAATTAATTTCCTTAATAAGGAAGACCTGGCAATATGTTTGGTTGCAGAACGGTGTTTCTAGCAGCTGTATGTGCCGTTCCAGCAGCCCCTGCTTCTGTCTGCTGTGGGGTGGGCTAACTGAGGATGAGGTCAGCTAAGGGTTTATTCTGATACACAAATACTTTTTAAAGGTTGATGATTACTTGAGGAGTGAACCATTTGCTCAATATCATCGATGTAAGGATAAACTAAAGCAGTGTCCTGTTTAGATGGAAATGCCTATAGGAAAACATGGTGTGAATCCATTAAGACTAATGAGGTAGAAGCACTCCAAAGAGCTGGATAAAGCCCTTAAAACAACTTACAGGGAGAACCGGATGGGGAAAAAGACAAACTGAACTCCTGCCATACCTAAAGTTTTTTTTTCCTATATCTGCAGGGAATGGAGAAAAGTAAACCAAAGCAGATTAAAAATACAGTCATTAATTTGAGCAGCATGGAAACTCTACTTAAAGAGAGGACAGGGCATGTTCTATACTTGAAAACCAAGTGAACAAAAGAGATAAGTTTCCAGTTTCCACTGTCCTGTAGTGGCTTGCAGTCATGCACAGTGTAGTTTGTGACACTTCCTACAAAAAAAAGTCTTCCTACAAAAAGAGTTGGAAAGCTTTTGTGCTTGCATTAAAGTAGAATGAAAGCACATAAAAAAAAAAAAAAAAAAAAATTTCAGGGAGCAATCATTGTCTTGTCAGTGCCATTAGTAAGTGCTGTACCATTGTGCCTCTGTATAACCTTATCTTGCAGCTGATTTTTTTTGCCTTGTTCTTGTCATTGATATTGATAAAACTTTGCTTCAGAAGAGTCTTCTGATCCTCATATTGGACTTCCCTTGCTTAAGTTGCACTGTGGTTGTATTCAGGACAATAGCATAGGGAGCAGTCACATACCAGGAGAGAAGCTATCTTTGGCTATCTTTGTGGCTTCACCCAGCCCTTACTTATCTGTTGTGAGATAATATATGGAAGAAGCCAAAATTAATGTAATTCCTAAGTTCACTTCTTGATGACTTAGCTTCAAGTATGCTTTTTTTTTTTTTTCCCCCAGCAGTACTTTTGAATTTTGCTACCATCTTAGCTGGCACTGTATGCTTGCAAGCATTTCTTTTTAGGGGACTGAAGATCTCAGCACCTAACCTTTAAAATTCTTTGACTATGAAATCCTGAAGGACACCCACAGAGTGAGTGCTACAAGAGCATGCACCTGTTTTAGCTGTTTCTTAGTGGAATTTCAGGTGCTGTCTTGTTTACATATATAAACATTGGCTGCGGCCAATGGTATGAGATTCAACAAGGTCAAGTGCAGGATCCTTCACTTTGGACACAATAAGCCCGTGTATCTCTACAGACTGGGTGATGAGTGGCTGGAGAGTGGCCCAGCAGAGAGGGACCTGGGAGTGCTGTTTGACAGCCGGATGAACATGAGCCAGCAATGTGCCCAGGTGGCACAGAAGGCCAACAGTATCTTGGCCTGTATCAGGAACAGTGTGGCCAGCAGGTCTAGGGATGTAATTCTCCCCCTGTACTTGGCATGGTGAGGCCTCACCTTGAGTACTGTGTGCAGTTCTGGGCCCTTCACTTCCAGAAGGATATTGAGGTGCTGGAGTGGGTCCAGAAGAGAGCAACGAGGCTGGTGAAGGGACCAGAGGGAAAGTCTTATGAGGAGAGGCTGAGGGGAGCTGGGGTTGTTCAGCCTGGAGAAGAGGAAACTCAGGGGGGACCTCATCACTCTCTACAACTACCTGAAGGGAAGTTGTAGTCAGGCAGGGGCCAGGCTCTTCTCCCAGGCAACTCGTGACAGGCCAAGAGGGCATGGCCTGAAGCTGCAGCAGGGGGGTTTAGGTTGGATCTTAGGAAGCACTTCCTCACAGAAGGGGTGATACAACACTGGAATGGACTGCCCAGGGAGGTGGTGGAGTCACCATCCCTGGAGGTGTTTAAGAAAAGATTGAATGCTGCACTTAGTGGCATGATTTAGCTGATGTCGTGGTGTTAGTTCATAGTCTGGACTCGAAGATCTCAGAGGTCTTTTCCAGTCTCAATAATTCTGTAATTCTGTAATTCTGTAATTGTCATATTACTGGGTTTCATCTATTAGGAGCCTGGGAGTCTGCTAATGCAGAAGAAGAGCTGAAGAGCTGCTGTAGCATATCTAACAGCTCTAACCTTTAGACAGAAATATTTATAACCCTTGTTTTACAGAGTATATTTATTTTTATTATTGAGCTTGAAACAAGACAGATGATTTCAGGTTACCTACCAAGTCTTTGGTCTGGATGTTTCTTGAAGGCAGTTTTTTTTAAAGCAAATGCCATGCACATAAGGCTTTAGGTAGATCACAGTAATGATTGATCCACTGAAAGACTTTAGCTGTCACTGTTCAAATGCTGTGTTTTACAGTTTTCTGTCAAGCACTGGCATGCCTTATTACTAGTCTCTGCACTGTTGCTAGATGGTGGGCAGCACTCCTGTCTTTACCATGATGCTGTTTGCTATGATGATCCCACGGACAGAGAGGAATGTGTATCAGCATGTAGCAGCCTGCAGGTCTCCACTCTCTTTGAGCACTGACACATTCAATGCTCAAAATGTCAGGTGGAGCTGCAAGGAGCAGTACTGCCCTGCTAGCCCAGGCCATTCCTTCCTCTCCCTACTGTGGCCAAGCTCCAGTGGCTCAGCAACCCAATGCAACCACAAATTCACCTCACAGATAGATACATGGAGTTTATCTACAATAGCTCAAATCCTAATGCTGACACAAGGTGGAGGCTGGAAGGCATAGCAGGGAGTGAAGAGGAAGGTTGTTGGCAGCTGGTGCTTAGACTGACTAAAGCAACCAAGATGTCTCAGCCACAGGCCGAGTGAGATGCACATGAACAAGCAGGTGGAGAAGCTTATTCTGGAGCTGCACAACTGAGGACAGGCTCACTGTGACCAGCTGTCTGACAGACAGCTTTCTGACTTCTGTAGGACATACCCTCATGCAAGTTCCCAAAGCCTCAGCATGTAGCCTGAGGACCCTGTTTATGTGGTATATATATATATCCACCACAACAGCAGCATACCTTGGTTTTCCAGACCAGCTCAGGCCAGTACAGTTAGAGCTACTTACTGGCCAAGACAAATGGTAGAGTTTGTCAAATTCCACCCAGTCACTCTGGAAGAGAGAGAGGGGGGGAAAAAAAAAAAAAGAAAAAGAAAAGAAAAACAAACAAACAAAAAGAAAATAAATCCACCAATCCATAGGTTTTACCATAAATCTGATAGATCAAACTGAAGGAAAAATAAAAAATGAAAAATTTGCTTCTTTTCCAGCTCTGGGAGTTGCAGTGAAACTTAACCAATTTTTTTTTAAGCACCACAGGATGCCAGTCAGTATTTGACAGTATTTCAAAACCACTTCTGTGCCATTCTGCTATGGATTTGTTTTAGTTCTGACTGTGAAGTCTTGTTCTTTTGAGTGCCTCATGTCCCCCCATTTCTTCTTCAGGGTTCAGAAAATTAGCAGTATGCAGCCATATCTGAAGGCTGCCACAACAGGGCATGGCCTCATATGATTATTAGTGAGACAATAATTATTGCTGGGTTTAAGTTTGACTCAGTGTTGCAATGTTCTAATTCAAGGGAAGGGTTATTAAGTTTTGAGTGTGCCATTGAAACTGAAAGCACTAACTTCCCAAACGTACATACAAAAAATTGAGGTGAAGTTGCAACCGAGAATGTAAAACAGCAAAGTTGTCATTAACTTAAAACCTAGGATAATAAGTGAAAAAAGTTCCAAGCCCAGGATAAATATAAAAAAGCCAAACATGTAAAGATATAGGTAATAGCAGTTAGATCTTCCAGGAACTTTTACTGTGCTAATAAATGACAAAGTGCCAAAAGAAATAAAAAGGAAAATGGTAATGGACTTCAACAAGCAATTTACTGAGTCTATAAATACTGCAATAGTTCAATCATTAATAATAGTTTAATCATTAATAATATAATTTAGCAATATCTCAGGCATAGTTTATGTTTGATATTTTTAACATTACTTTTTTAAATTCTGGTGTTTGTAATGCTTGCAGTATTGAACAAAGTGTTACGTGGTCCAGAGGGTAAGTCTCACAGGTCACCACTCTGAAGACAGTAGACAGTCCCAAGAATGTTTATTCATGTTTAGTTTATTCATTTTAGTTTATTAATGGAGGCAGATATTGAAGGAGGCTGGCCTAGGAGCAAGTGCTGTTGAGGCACACAGCTGCACTGTGAGATTATACATGTCATGGGATATTGTCTCAAGTTTGATGTCTAAAGGAGCTGGATGTGGTATAAAGTAAGCAGGTATAAAGCAAATCTCATTGCAAAATCATGAAATTATAAAGGAATATACAGGAATGTGCAAAAATAAAGTATATCACCTTGACTGTCTTCTCTTTTCCTTAGATGACCCTGTTCATTCTTTGCAAACAGCTTTCAAATGCACATCATTCGGGACCCTTTTCCTACCTCCAGCCTTTCAATCCTCATTTTCTCTTGAACAACTAGGACATATCCTTCCAGATAACTTCCTGTCATTTTATTGTACCGACACTTGTCCTTCTTTTCTGTTTGGTCAATTCCCTTTCCACTATTTGAGTTCACTTCTAATGTCAAGCTAAATCATGGCTGTCCACCCTTCTGGGCAGCAGCTGTTTCTTTTTTTATTAGAGGGTGGCCACTTGTTGTGATTTAACTGATACAAAGCTTTCACTAAAGGCAGAACAGGTGATGTCTGAGTAAAATCAAATAAAATCAGTGTCTGAAGACTCAAAGGAAAGGTTTTAATATAAATCAATTCACCTGTTTTTTGTCTTCTTTTTAACTAGCTTGCAATACATATTACATTAAGTATCATGTTCTGTGATATCCATTTCTTTATTTCTAAATAAATACATTCTGAGAGGCAGTTTCCTTCTGCAGATGGATGTGTTTGCATTACCATTTCCTGTTTATTTTCCCACATTTCATGTTCTTGTAAATCTGAAGTTTACAGTTTCTTCTATGAGATGAGAACTGATTATAATATGTAAACATCATGAGAATAGCTGAAAGCCAAAATGCAGTAACAGTAGATCCCTTAGCAAATCATTGATATATTATGAAAGCCCATTTCAAAGCAGTTCTCTTTATATAAAATACTTTCTTTTTTTTTCCTACCTTTTCTGTTTTATTTTCTGGGATATCTGTAAGAATAAGGTCTTTATTTTTAAATACAACCTTCTGTTTGCCATTAAAAATTGAAAATCGCTATATTAGTTTCTGAGAATGGATCTGTTTATTATTTTGAAGTATGAAGTACTTCAGATGAGCACAGGTATGTGCTTTTTCAATAAAAAGTCAGAAGGTCCCCAGAGCTTTTCATGGATGGCAAAATTTAACCAGGTGTTGATGTTGTGCCTGTTGAGCAAGCTAACATTATTCTTCTGTTACTTGCAAACAAGTAACTAAGGTCTTATTAGTTTTAAGATAAGAGAGATAGTGACTTTGATAGTGCCCTGACCCAGAAAGAAATACTACCTGGAAATAAACGATTTTGTGAAAATTTTTAATATTTTTTTATGTTCAGCCCAAATTCATGTCATATTTGTATTTATCAAAGTTAACCATAAAAACCAAAAATGACAGAAAGGAATTAAATACAGCAGTTTTATTTGTAGTTTAAGAAAAAAAGCAAACTATTCTGCAGAAAAATAAGCAAAACAGATTCTAAGAAGCAAATCAGATTGTAAAAATTGCCTGTTAAGAGCAGCTTATAAATCTTGCAGTCACCACAAAGGAATTTATGCACAATTTTTGCATAGATTTTTAAGGTAGGGGCTGAACTCCCTCAGTCTATTTGGACAATATTTTAGAAATTTATAATTTTCAGGTTGTTGTGTGATGTTTGAGACTCTAACCCCTTATGTCATTATCTATGTGCTAGTTTCAGTGATAAAAATATAGCATTTGGTGCAACTTCTGCTGTGATGTGCCCTGCCCACATGTTTTTATTGAGGTATTGCAAAGAAAATTTTTGAGGTAATACTACATTTAGGCTTAACAAATTTCATTATTTGCTTGTACCAAGTATATGACATCTTCCAAGCTCTGGAGTTCTGCCTCCACTTCTCTTTTATTTTGCACACTGTGACAGGAAAGCAGAAGGATGACACAAGTTGTTCTGCACACAGTATTGCTGTGAATAATGACTCCTTTTTTAAAAGTTGCCTTTTGTTTGAGGTGGATAGAAACAAAGCCAGCTGCAAGGTAGTTATAACCTGAAAGGAAATCATACTGGATTGGGATGGTAGGGTGTTAAATGATTGTCACAAGGCTGGAAGCAGGTGTACTGGGGTTGTGTGGAAGAAATACTGAAAAAGGAGGCACAGGTATTCCCATGAGGTTTCCTGGGAACACGTGGAGAGGTACATTCCCATCATGATGTATTCTGCTACTACATGAAGTACCAGCACCATCAGCCTTCTATTTCCCTACGGGCAGAAGATGAATCCAGAGGAGCTGGGGGACTCAGAGTTGGCAGAGGGGGTGGCAGTGTCTCACAGTTGGGCTGGATGAAGAATTCAGGTTCACGTGCTTTCTGTGTGCCCTCTGAGGTTCAGCAGTTATGGAATGACTAAGAGTTTCTGAATCAGTGGGTCAGATTTATGCTCATACATTTAGATGCATAGGTTTAGGTATCTAATTTTGGAAATGTTGGCACAGGACTTTACTTCCTCAGCAAACAGGAGGATAGCATCAGGTCTGCTGGTTTGCATATGATATTTACATAAGTGGAGGTTCATATTCCTGTTTTCCTGAAATTGACTGCCATGAATTTGTAGGACTGACTTGCATTAAACTGTGGGTAATGATCAAGGGTAAGGAAAAAAAAAAAAAAAAGAAAGAGAGTAAACTTAAGTAAATAGAAATGAGGTAAATGAGTTAAATTGGAAAATCAGCAAGAATTAATGTGTGGGAAAATGACTAAAATGATCTATGGAGAGTGACATTGTTGAAGAGCTATTGTAATTATGTAAACTAGTCAGCAAATCCAGGGAACTGTCACATGTTTTATCAAACTGGTTAATTTGCTCTGTCGTTTTTAACAACATGTTCTTCACCTTGCATGGTCAATACAGTCTTGCAATAATGCACATTTCCTTCATTTGGCAAAGATGTTTTCCTTTGCATTTAGCACAACCATTATAATACACCTCCTTCATTGTCAAAAGACTGATGATAATTTAGAAATCATTAAAAGTTGGTACAAGAAACATTCATCCTACTGTTCATTTTCTGAAAGATGAAATTCTCATTGAAGATTTTAATTCTCTTTTTGTTTGGCACTGCCTGTCTCAGAAAGGTTTTGTGGAATCATTTCAGTACAGTCAATATGCAACTTCCAGCCATATGTCAGACTGAGATATATTTTAATGCTATTACTGTTTATCAGAAATTAGAACTCTGAGCACTGTTTCTTCACAGGCTTTTTGTTCCCTGGAGTCCTTGGCCCCCACTATTTATTTATTTATATAT
>JANHGN010002399.1:121678-141522 GCA_024605025.1 Megaceryle maxima
GAATAGCCTGCCCAGGGAGGTGGTGGAGTCACCATCTTTGGAGGTGTTTAAGAGCTGGGTAGATGTTGTGCTTAGGGGCATGGTTTAGTGGTTTTGATAAGGCTAGGAATAAGGTTGGACTTGATGATCTTGAAGATCTTTTCCAGCCAAAACTAGTCTATGATTCAATGTTATGCCAGGAAACATTTTTGTTAATTTAACAGCTTTAATATATATCAGTAAAAATCTTAAATATGTTGTAATATCTCTTTTTGTAACCAGAAGCAGTATTGTCTAGGTTATGAATAATGACATTAGTATTCTCCGTGTGGCAGACTCTTTGTGTGTAGCTCTTGCATTTAATAAAAGGCAATTACATAAAAGTCTAAGCTGTCATTCTCAATTTTGTACATGACCCTTATGGAACTAAGGAAAAAAAAAGACCAAATTTTTGATAGTGTTCCCAAGGAGAATTTATAACTAAAAGTGAAAAAATAATTATTCTTGGAATAAGCCAGTGCAAATAACCATAGGACCTTTTTTTATTTGAACAACACTCTGCCAGGTTTCTTTACAAACCTCAATTGCAGTTGCTGTATTCCATTTTGTTTGATTTGTCAACCTGTAGAAAAATCTGTCACAGTTTATGAATGCTACAGTATAATAGAAGGACTATATCCATAAAAATATCCAGTATACTCTGTCTAGGTCTTTTTGCAGAGAAAAAAGGAAAATGTTATTACCGATCAGTCCTTTACCACCAGAGCTGGTAGTGTATAGTATTAGAAATGAAAGGATGCTTAACAATCCAAGCTCCATATTCCTGGTTATTAGCTGTAGTCAGAAGAGTAGTTAGAGGCACTCATGTACCTGTCCTATATGACTTAATGGTGATTGGACAACCCATTAAAATCGGAAAAGAAATGCTGCATTATTTCTGACTATATATTTCAGCAATTGTATACATAAGTTTATGATCAAAAAATACTCACCTCAATACAGTAGCTTTAAAATTTTGTCTTTCCAGGACATTTGATGTAACTGTGAGGTGAGGAAAAAGGAAGGAGAGAATGTATGCAGAAGGCAGTGGGTTTTGTATGGGTGTTCTTCCTTGCAAATTGGTTATATTAAAACTGCAAAATCAAATAGGAGTTAGGAGTATGAATCTGAGTCTGGAAAGCAAAATTTAGCTCAGGGAGGAGACTGTTTAGGGTGTGGTTAGAGGGGAGGAGCAATAGGCAGTAGCTATACCTTAATGAATTACTGATGAATAATTCTGATAATGAAAGAAAAGTAATTATTGGTGGTTTGTCACAGCAACTGTAAAATATTTTTACTTGATGATGTTGACAAGGCATGACATTGATGAAAATGAATTTAGACTGGAGGGAGCAATGTTTTGAACTGTTCAAAATAAATCAGAGCTGATGCAAGTTACAGCATTCATAAGGGGATGCAGTCATTTTATCACCTAATGTGAACATCAAACCAGGCCATGCTAAACAGGATTACAGTCTTTTAGCTCCATCTTCCAAAGTTCCATATCTGTGGGTATATCCAAAGCTATGTGTATGCTTGTATGTCCTTAGTTGTGATTATTCATTCTCATCTTGAGAGTTCTAGGGCTGATCATCTCTAGAATGATTATTCTTCAACTCCTTCTGAATGGTCTCTAGGCAGAGCAGAAAATAAACGGTAGATCCTTTTCTTTTGAAAATGACATGTTTGCAGGGTCTTCTGAAAATATAATCCACTGGATAGTTTAATTTCCTCTAGTCTTTGCTGCTACTTAAGGGAAAAAATCA
The DNA here is from genome assembly GCA_024605025.1 of Megaceryle maxima. Lineage (NCBI taxonomy): Eukaryota > Metazoa > Chordata > Aves > Coraciiformes > Cerylidae > Megaceryle > Megaceryle maxima. Next base: position 123,463 of record JANHGN010002399.1, read on the forward strand.
AGGAAATGAAATGTTAATGGGACTATATTTTACTCTAGTTCACATAAGCATAATCTTGGATTGACTCCTGACTTTCTAGTAAGGTTGCTCTGAGTTTACACTAATACAAATGAGAAAATAAATTGATCCACGCAATTCACAGTTCCTAAAATTTATTTTAACATTCCAGAGCTTTTCTCCACACAACCCTGAAATTTAATGTGTAATTCAAAGGAATTAATGTCAATGCTAAAATAGGTGCTTCTAGGCTTTTCTTGAAGATTATTTAATCTCGGTTTAGAAATGAATTATTTTTATTCAGTTTTGTATTGCTACTTAGTTTTAGGAATCACAGTTTCAACCTATATTACTTCAATTTCAGCAAACAAGTACTAAGAAAGATTGCCTATCAGCAAACTAACCAGAGGTTCTGTAAGTCTGGTTCCTAAATTTCAGTGAAAACATGCAGTCAGTTCAACCGATAGTAGTAGAGAGAACATGAAGTATTTTCAACATCTGAGTGGGTTTTGACCACCAAGCACAAGTGGATTGCTGACTGATATATGACATTTATATTGGGACTACTGTGTTCATGGTGTACTTATTGGAGGTATATAGAAAACATAATTTTTTCACATAAAACCAACTTGCTCTTTTCTTTTGATGAAAAATGTCTTTATATTGTGGCTAAGACATAGATGGTTATTTTGATTGTGGCAGTTAAAGTTGGGTGATGTATTAGAGGATCTGATGTATTATAGGATCTGTTTGTGTTTAGAAAGTAAAATTTGACAATGATAATTAAGGAACTCCTGGATTATTTAACACTTCCTGATAATAGCCAGATGTAAAGAGTAATGAAAGAAGAGGTCTTACAGTAAAGTTTGGGCTTTCTACTTGTGATTTGGAACAGGAACTAAATGTAATGGAAGATAATAATTATAAACAATGGGAAATAAAGCTAGCTCATAAACATTTTAGAAGTTTATAAGAAAATTGGTTGCTCTTTCTTTATGTTTTATTTCTTCTGTAGAGGTATGGGAATCTCCTAAGGAAGAGAAGGGGGAGGGAGGATGTGCATGACAAGAGGTGAAATCTGTGTTGCTCAGGAGGTGAAACTGATTAATCGGTTATAATCACAGCTCAAGAGACTTGTCTTTTCACATCTGAAACCTGAACTCAGAAATGTGTGACTATGCCTTCTCTGCACTTCAGACAGAAGCAGAGATGACAGGTTCGACTACCTTCTGTCTTGGAGAATTCAGGAAGCTTTTTTCTTTGGCTAGAAGTGTTAAGTCAGTTGCACATAGAAGACACAACTGTGCCTGGAGTTACTGCAGACACCAGTCATATAGTGACCTGTCACTGTAGGGACCTACAGCAGAAACATGGAAGGAAGGGATGATCTCTCACTACAACCTAGTTTACAGTCAGCATATCTAATATAACAGCATTATTAATCACAGCTGTTCCTATTTATTTATTTATTTAATATATGTAAATAAAGAAAGTCCTACAGAAACAGACCAGTCAAATGAAATGAAGCTGTGACTTTCCAAGCAAGCCTGGGTAAATATGAAACAAACTAGTTTTCTTGGTTAAGAAGATATCATAACTGTGTTTTCATGAAGCAAAATTCAGAACTTGTGGATGCAGTACTCTAGTAATTTAAATGAATTTAAAATTATGATTCATTTAAGTTACTGCAGAAATTTATGCTCCTAATGAAACTGAAAAATTACTCTAATTTTTAGCTATAACAGTTCTGGGGTTCTATTTTGGTTTCATTTTAAATTTCCAATCACCCTTAATTTAAAAGGTCAGCTGGGTTTGGTGCTTTTTTGCTTGCTTGTTTGTTTTTATTTTATCTGTTAAAAGGTGATACTTATACGTAGTTTGCATATCTTTGGAAAATATAGTAAATAAAAAAATGAAATTGTATTGTATCACCTCATGTATGTAACAGCCACTGGACACTTTTAGAAACTCAGTATGCTTTGCAGACATACATAAGCAGCTTAAATAGTGTCTAAGATGAAGGCACTTTATAAAAGTAAAATCTCTTATTGTAAGAACCAGTACTACCTTGGTACCTTTTTTGTACTCTCTTAGATTAACTGCATTTTCATTAACACATATTTGGGTAATGATTTCATCAAAGTATTCATTTATAATGAAATAATATTCCGATGAGAAGACTAATACAACTTTAGGAAGAAATTTAAGTTAAACTTTGATGTTGTTTTGGCAAGGACAATCCTAGATGTATCGAGTAGAGCATTTTTAATACCCTAGATGTTGCTAAATTATCCCTATATAGTTACTATTTTGCAATTAGTTTTGCTATGTTAGGAGCTGCATTAAGACTTGGGGAATATAATTTGTCTGCATCAGTTTCTACTCTTCCCAAAAAGAGATGTACCAGGTCTCCTGGAACTCTGTTGCTCCTCATTACTTTAGGCTCTAAAGCCTCTTAAAGCCCATAGTAAGAAGCACTGTGATGTAAGACTGTCACAAGTGTTGGGCTTCCCTAAGATGAAACTCATTTCCCTAACTGTGCTTTCCACAGGTCATGAATTATCTCTCATGAGCTTCCTGGGGTAGTTTAGATGTATCTACAATTCTCCTTGGCCATGCTTTCCTCCCTGACTTCTCTTCAATACACAGATTTAGATTTAAAGGTGGATGAATGCAGAAGCATCTTCCTTTCTAATCTCCTCAAATGCCTTCCCGTTCATAATACACCTTCTGCACAGGTGGGATGCCCACCTCCACGCTGCCTCTGGGAGCAGTCCCTAGTAAGTCCCCAGTATGGATTTGTGTCACCGATTTGCAGAGTAGGGGAAAATTTAAACCAGCCCATACCCTATAGTTGAGTCTCAGCCACACTGTACCAACACTATAGACTAAAGTCCATAAGAAAAATCCCTGTATCCCCACTGAAGTCAAATGAGCTTGAAGAAACAAAGGTAGAGAATTTTATTCTGAAATCTTACACAACACATCAAAATGTAACTGTTTCTGGCCCTCATCCACAGAAGCTTTCTCCTCATAACTTCATTTTGCATGTAGTAATGAAAAAACTTTAGACCAGATCTGAGTACAGCCTCAACCAGAAAATCAAAGAATCACAGAATTTCCTAGATTGGAAAAGACCTCTAAGATCATCTAAAATCTAGCAAGCCATACTAAATAACGTGTGCTACCATCAGTTATATACTAAAGTAGCCAGAAAACAGATTTTATGTTTGAATTCAAGTCCCTTTTGGGAAAATATATACAAAGGAACTTCATACCAAGCCAAATCCATCTGGATCTCACAAATGAACAATTCCAAATTTTATCTATTAGAAAGCACATGGTCTATGGTGCCCCATACAGAGGCCCCATACAACTCAATAGTAAGGCAGAGGATTGTATCCATTGTGGGTGTTTACTGAATATATTTAGCAACCATATAAAACCTATTTCATTAGGACTAGAAGAAACATTTCACTCAGTATGCTTTCCCTCACAATCCTCTCTCTTTAGGTTTCTCCCATTTCTTCTCTTCCTGAAAAACCTATCAAAGACTGATTAAATATATGTTTATTGATAGTTTAGATTTTTCATTTAATTTTGTTATGGAATCCTCAGGTTTTTTTACATTTGCCAACTTTGTAGATAAGATACCAGTGACACTCAAAGTGGCACCTCTGTTATGCTGTCTGTGTTCTGGCATTGGAGATGTATATATATATATACGTATGCTGTGAGCTAATATGAATCAGTGCAGAATGTGTATGTCTAAGACCGGCTGGAGACTCTGTAAATGGCCAGGAGTTCTGCAGCACTGTTGATTAAAGCAGCATTTCTCTTCTTTAATCTTCATTGCTATTGGGTAGGCACAGTATAGTCCTGGACCTGAAAACAAGACTGATTGCTGCTATATCAACACCATTCACAGATGGAAAATTACCACTTGCTCTGTGCAATGTGGTGAAATCTGAGCAGATTCCATATCAACTTGAAAGGCAGTTGATTGTCTGTTGGATACATGGATTTCTTTTATTCTGAGGCATTGTGGACATCTAAAACACAGTATCCAGCCTTGGCTCACAAGAAGAGACTATGCATAGGGAGGGCAATTTGGCCTGAGGAAAAAGCAGACATCTGTCTTCTGATGCTTTTAGCTGATGTTCAGGTCTAGCTGTCCCACACAATACATGGTTTGTTGGGTTGAGAGGACTGCAGGACAAAGCATGGGAAATACTTGTTTGTGAATTTTGAAAGATACAAAAATAATGCCGTATGTTCACATGAGATGGTAAGATATTGTGAAGTAGATCTGCCAGCTTAGTTTGTGAGCTGTTTCCTAATACAGTTCATATCCTGAAGGCCCATTCTTACTTTTCTAATACCTTGCTGAGACAACTCACACATTTCAAATCTTCTAATACTGGTTTCAGCAATAAGTAGCATTTTACAATATGTATTCTATGTTTTGTTGTCAATGAAACTGGCTGTAATTTGCAGAACAGTCACAGGGAAGAGAGTGACTCTTGATGTGAGGCATCAATGGTTTCCAGCTTTTCTTTCTGAAAATCCAGTGAAGTGGTTGACCATACTTTGGGAAATGTTGCAGATCCAACTCATGCGTATTGCGTTTGAACTCACAAGTAATCAGCAGCTGCCTTAGATACAGGCCAATGTTCATATCAAGTTCACAGTAGATTTCATCTTCTGGTAAAACTCTGGAAATAAATGGCATCTAGTTAGTCTACTCATCATGATTTTTTCTGCATTTACAGTTCAGGCTATCATGCCATAATGCCAGTTGATGTCTTAAAAGTAATTCACTACCAATTATTTTCACTCTGGCTGTCCTTCAAAAGACTACAGACTAACCTGCATACAATCAACACCCTACATCACTGGTAGAATCATCATAGAATCATACAATGGTTTGGATTGGAAGGGACCTTTAAAGGTCATCTAGTCCAATCGCACTGCAATGAGCAGGTATACCTTAAAACTGGATCAAATGGCTCAGAGCCCAGTCCAACCTGACCTTGAATGTATCCAGGGATGGGGTACCTACCACTTATCTGGGCATTTCCAGTGTTTCGCCACCCTCATTGTTAAAAATGTCTTCCTTATTTTAAGTCTGAATCTATGCTCTCTTGCTTTAAAACCATTACCCCTTGTCCTCTTGCAACAAACCCTGCTAAAATGTCTGTCCCCATCTTTCTTATAAGCCCCCTTTAAGTACTAAAAAGCCACAATAAGATCTCCCTGGAGCCTTCTCTTATCCAAACTAAACAACCTCAACCCTCTCAGCCTTTACAGTGTTCCTTCTTCCTGACCAGTTTTCTGGCCCTCCTGTGGACCCAGCCCACAGGTCCATGCCTTTCTTGTACTGAGGACTCCAATTCTGAATGCAATACTCCAGGTGGGGTCTCACCAGAACAGAGTGAGGGGGCAGAATTGCTGGTCACACATCTTTGTATGCAGCCCAAGATACAGTTTGCTTTGTGAGCACACATTGCTAGCTCATGTCCAGATTTTCATCTACCAGTACCCTGTTTTTTGTCCTCCTTTCTACCCTTTCTATAAAATGAGTGCAATGTTTCCCTTTTTCCAGACACCGGGGACTTCACCTGGCTGTGATAAATCTTCAAATGTCATGGAAGGTGACAAACAAAATACATTCCTCTCTCTTTCCTTTACAAATAAACTTGAAAATAGATAGAAATAGTCTTTAAAAGTCCGCTTTAGCAGAGAGGATTAGAAGTGTAACAGCATTGAACATTTTCCCAGAACCATTATCCACAAACAAATTGTACTGTTCTATAGCCATCACTATTTGCAGCAGGGTCTTTAAGTTTTTATTCTGTTATTTAAATTTCCTCTTCTATTTGTGATTAGCTTGCTCTTGAAGTTGATTCCTACAGGGATTTTATATCTCAAACTTTGTTTTTAAAGGATATTCCCAATTACTCTGTCACTTTGTTTATACAGGAGGATAAAAGAAGCTTGTCGTTTTCAGTAGAATACATCCATTTTTCCTTTGTGAAGAAAATATGTCAAGGATGTCTAAGATCAAAGTTTTTAACCAAAGTGACAACAAAGATTGTCATAAAAGAAAAAATGTCTTTCTGCAGAGAAGATTTTTGTAAGGGTTTGGTCATAATCTAAACCCACAGTACACAGTCTCCAAAGTGAAAAATGGATTTGCAGATATGCTTGTGCAGATATGATCTTTGTACTGAGAAGAAATGCAGTGTAAAAAGTAGGAATAAATGTTTTATTTAAGAATATCTATCATTTTACTGTGAAGAACCAAAATTAAAGACAACTATAGACTGTAATGTCACACTTCTATTACTGTGGGGAAAAGCAGGTAGGAGTGAAGGGGTAACAAAATTTACCAGACTCTCAGAATTTTGTCTGGGGGGATGCTAATAAAGGAAATCTCTTGTTCACAGAAGTTTTTTAAGGATGAAAATATTTTCCTTCAAATGAGTCATTACTGTAAGTATCTATTTCCAGCATGTATATTTTTCACAGACAAAACACAATAGAGGCTTTACCTTGACACTCAACACATTTCCTCCTTAGTTACCAAATTTATCTCTGTAGTGTTTAGAAATAAGTGTATTATGAGCAATTAGAGGCAATACCTACAAGTAGTCTGCTTTCTTTATTGTAGACTGTTTTCTTTATTGGAACCTGTATGAACTCAGAAAAGCTTTGTGTTGACTTGCTGCAGTTATTAACAGTTGTATTAAAATGTCATTTACAACAGAAGACCATGAAGTTCTCACTAATGCACTGGTTTTATTCAGGAAAGTGCATGTTAATAATTGTCTTCACTATTGCTTTTCTTTCATTTTAAAGATAAGATGTATGAAATAGGACTGATACACCTAGAGTTTCAGTATTTCCTTTTAGTTACTTTTGTTGATTATTGTTTACTTGACAGGAGCATTTCTTTCTTCACTGAACTTACAAGGGTCATTTAAATAACCATTCTCCTGAAGAAAACTCAAGAACTAGTAAAAAAATCAGCCTCTGGTCTAAATATTTGCCTTGACAGACTAATTGAAGTATACAACTCAGGGTAATAACACTTGGTCTTATTGGATTATTCCACCAGTTCATTTCCAGACACAGAATCACATCTCTGACGTGGGTCCTATCCACGTAATCAGGATTTCCCACATTCACAGAAGCCATTGCAAGAGAGCTTCATTACACAGAATTACTGGTTTTACACATGTGTTCCACTGTGGCTTGAGAGCTATAATTTGACTGAGCTGATGCAAAAGCAGAGCTTTCACCCTTTCATAGTCTCCTGCTGACTGGACAATATATGGCCATAACAGCAGGAGTGTGGTGATCCACCACCTGCAGTGGTGTGACTCTTCTGTTCATGCTCTTTAACTTCACCTAAGCAAAATAAACAGTATCCCTCTCTTACTGAACTAACATCTCCATCTCTCACTCTCTCCTGGTTATCAAGCTGTGGCAGAGACAGTTCTCAATAACTTCCAATTTCCACCAGTTAAAGTTATATATATTATCTGATTACTCTCTGAAATTTGAATAGCCATTTTGTTGTTCAGCCCCACTTGAGAGAAAAGGACAGATTTAAATTTAAAAATAATTGCAGGAGCACAATCTTAAGAGATCAATAAGCACAGATCTTCATCAGTAGACATAGTCTAAAATAATAGTACTTAAATATCTCTACTCCTGCTACAGAAGTGCTTTAACTTTCATTATCGTCGTTGTTGAGCAATAATTTTGTCAGAGCTGCATGTTTCACCCTCATCATCCCATGGCACAGGCTGCATCTTCAGCTTTCTAAGCAACAGGAATTTTTATGCTGGATGGAGTCCATGAGCAGTAAGTCATCATTGGTGGGAACAATTACTCAAATTACTGTTATTAGTACTTTTTGCATGAATGCAAGCAAACCATAATTGACTCCAATAAAATAAAGGAAGAAAAGTATTTTTAATTGGAACTGAAAACTGACAAGATCCTACAAGCACAAAAGGTCACAAAAAAAGTGATCCATGTGTCAAAAGATGTCTCAAACCTTTTCTATTGTAGTTAAGAGACCTTCAGAAGGTCTCTTAACTACAAAAATCTGGGTTATAACTTTAAAACCTGTAATCACATTTTTACTGAGTTTCAGGTGTGTATGTTGTAAAGTGGCCTTTTTCCATTACAGCTTTTCTTGATGCAGATAACATTTGATCTAGCGAGGTAAATATATTCTCATAGTCTATAATAGCATAGAATAAAATTCTTTCTTTTCTCTTTTGTAGGATTCTGCCATTTTGAAACATTTCTTCCATCATTAAACATTTAGGTGCCAAATAAACTCTTCTCTCAGATTAAATTAAAAATACCTATACTTTAGTTGTTTAGAAAAATATACTATAGTTTTTTAGAAAACTATATTTTCATAGACTTGTAAAAACTATAGACAGCTAAAACCCATTGGACCCTCTAACCCATCTCCTTGCTAATATGAATGTCCTCCTTATAGTACTTTTCTTCTCACTTTGCCAATTTAGTCAAATTAGTTTATTTGACAGTTTAGCATTTTAAGAACTTCCTTTAGAACTTCAGACTTATCCTAAAGACTGACAGTTTATGTTGCCAGGAAATCTTCCCTCCTGCTCATATAAAATTGCATACCCTTCTTATAACACTATATAATTCTTCCTTTCTTGGAGGTACACTGATTTTTTGTCCCACTGTAAGCCTGTGCCTTTATTCCTGAGACACTTGTGCTGGGAATAATTTCATTGAAGATATAGGCACAACCTTTGAGAATAATGTCTCACTGATTCTGACATGATTTCCAAAATTACTTGGTGACACAGTTCAACATTTTAAGAGTTTCTTCTGTACTTGTCATTTTTCTTAAACAATATGTTTCCTCACACTCTTCCCATAACTCAAGGACTCATCTTCCTCAAACTTTTCTGGGTTTCTTTTTAATCTGGTTTGCAAGTATCTTGTACAGGTAAACTTGGCTGGAAAAAAACTCTATTGCACTGGTATGACTGATGACATATCTTTCAGCCTTCAGTCTTCTCAATATGAGCTATCATAGAAATACACATAAAGCATTATGATGACATAAAGTCATTAAGATGTCTGAGGTAAACTGAAAGTAATTTATAACTAAAGGGTAAAACCATACTTGTATGAAAAAAATCTTTGAATCGTGTAATTTTTTTCTTTTGTTCAGATGGCAAAACTTCAGAACCTTGAAAGAGCTTTCTCCCTTTGCTGCAACATATACTATTAATACTACGGAATTAGTATGAGGCATATAGCTCCCAAGTGGGCTTAAAGTGAGTGTTAAGAATGTCAGCTGCTGTAGAATCAATTATGAAACCTTAAGCCTGAAATCTATTCCTGCTTGTGAATTTTTCAGATCACCTGTTAAACAACTACTAAAATAAGGTTAAATCAGAATCTAAGGAAAGACATCAAAAGATGAAGATGTCTCTCAAAAGCAATTTATTTTTGTAACTCCTCCAAAAATCAGGGTTAATATTATGAACTACCCAGTTAATGTCCATAGTTAATCTTTCAAATTAATATGACTATGAAATACAGCAATATTGTAAAAATAACTTCTCAGAGGGTCGTGTTTATAATTCTTTCCTCTTTATTCCACTAATTTTCTTCTTATTTATACTCTTAGTCTCATATTTGCAGGTGGTGGTATTCAAGTAGTGAAGTCATAAGCAATTGTGTAGATTTTTTTTTTATGATTTTTTTTAATTTATTTTTTTTGTATCAGCAATTACACAGGTACTTGCATAGTAAATTTCTCTGATCTGCACTGGGGGGGTTTCCAAAAGATGCTACTGGGAAGCAGTTTGGTAATGCACAGGAGTTATTCATTGTTCTGCAGAAATATGGTAAAGGAAGGCAGCCAATGTAGTGTCCATTGGCAATGATTCAGTATCAGTTTTCTCTCCATTATTTTAGCTTTTGTCCACAATTCAATGCTACACATGGCTGATTACTTTTTCTGCCAGGGAACCCTGTGTGCAACCCCACGTGGTTGTAAAAGATCTGACAAGTTTCAGGGATTGTGCTGAAGAGCCCTTTGACATCTCAGATAGAGATGCAGAGGCAGAAGAAAAAGTAAATGAGAAACCGTCAGCAAACCAAGCAGACTGTTCTGTGAAAGGGGGCAGGACACACTCGGTACTGCTGCTGTTGTCTGGTTTGTTTATTTGTTCTCAGCAAACATCCTTAGCATTTGGCACTCTGTAAGAGGAATGACATCTCCAGTGACACCTAGAAAACCCTCATTAGCTAAATTAGTATCCACAAAAGAAAACAGTGGGAAATCTACCCCAGCCTAACTTCTAAATTTATTCAGAGGAGTAAGCATTTGGGAACTACAGGTTCTGCTTAGAGTAGTACAGCTGGTGCAATAAAAACAGGCAACTCAGGTAACTGCAAGTGTAAACATGAAGGAGGAATTTGGGGATGTAAATTGCTCCTTTCTCAGAGTTTCTGGAGCCAGATTCAAGGTTAGATTATTACTAACTTTGCACAGGTGTTCAAGAAAAAAATGGACAGAAACTGCAAAAAATTGCTGCCTCTCTATTTGTGTAGAGAGATGCAATTCCAGCTGTTGCTCTTTCTGAGTCAAGAGTGTATCAATGGCTTGAAAAGTAACAAGCTGAGCAAAGCCAGTTATTTTTCAACAACCAGTGCATTTATTGTGCCTGGGTGGAGAATACTCTGGAATAATTTTTCAGAGAGCAAGTAAGGAATCAAAGTGCAGCCTGCCTCCTCAGGAAGGGGGACAGCTAACTGTGCTAAAGGAAAGTACTTACATTACAAAGAATTTATTCCTCTCATTTAAAGACACAGAAAAATAATAATGCTGTAGTAGAAATTAACTGATAAATATATATATACACATATATGGTGTTGCTCACAGAATCATTGTAGATTGAGAACTACATGTAGTAGATCTTCAAAGTCCTTGATTTCTCTCCCTAGTTATTTACCATTTCACTCATCTTATAAAAAAACCTGCTGGAAAAAACAAACAAACAAACAAACCAAAAAAACCCACAAAATTTGGTGTGTATAAATAATACAAGAAAATTAGGCCAACCTTTAAAAAACTTAACCATTCTCTTCTAGTTTCATGAATATTCCTTAATCACAAGGAAGATATTACAGAAGACTTGTATATTTATGTGTGCATATGAATACACATCTCACATGCATGTCTTCACTCCTTCACAGCCTTGACTAAGCCGTCCCTAATAAAAAGGTGCCATTAGCAGGAGTTAAAGATGTGTCTGAGAGAAAAGAGAGAGTCTGACCAGCAGTCTCTGTAAATGCACATATACATTATAGCGGCATTGGTAGTAATAACTCCTATAATCAATATATTAAACTGTCCTGTCTTTGCTGATGTTATGATGTACTTTTAACTTTCCCAAACCTATTTGTTTAAGTAAGTTGGAGTGTGTGTATGTGTTTGTATAAATGCATGAATGCACAATAGATTGATCCCTGGCAAGGATCAAACTAGTGATCTGTTTTGTACATAACTACTGCCAAATTGGAAAAGTGAAAGATAAAGCTTGGCAGAGGAATAGGTTTTAATGAGGAATGGTATCTTCTTTCATTGCTTAGGAACAAGCTGGCTTAGACTTAACCAGTTGTGCGTTTTTTTAAATTATGGACTGATAATGTACGAAAATTTGTTTCACTGAGCCCATGAACTAAGACAGTGGGTGAAATGAGGGGATTTAATACTAAATCTGCAGTTTCTGGAGATGGTCGGAAACTTTTTTCAAAGTTTAATATGTAAGATCAGGCTTCAAAAGAAATTGCTAGGTGAGTAATACATGTTCAGATTTTCAAACATCCTGATTACATTTATTCCCAGTAATTTAAACTTAGAAACTAAATCTAAAACCAAATAATTAATTAATTATTAATAATAATAATATTAAAAGGTGTTTGGGTACATAATCAATCACAGTCAGTTGTAACTGACTCAGCTCTGACAAACTTCCAGTGTCATTTGAATTGGACCCAAATCTTACCTGAGTGTAAAAATGCCCAAATCTGATGCTTTCCCATGAAATTTTTGCAGGCAACTGAAAACCATGCTTAGGCGTACATGACATGTTCTAGAACCTGCTGGAGTTACGCCTTCAAACTTTAGGTATAGATATGTATGCCTGTTTCACATCAAGTCCCTATTTCTGTGACTCAGCAGCCATGAGGGAACAGCTTTGGGCTGTCTGTCTACTTGCCACCAACACAGGTGGCCAGACACCACCAGCACAGCACAGGGTTGCCTTGCAGCAGTGGGGTAACATAATTGTGGTAGTCTGAGGAAAAGGTCTCCTCCGGGATATAAAACAGATCTCCAACATCATGAGCTATCAAGCTGGCAAGCTTGTCAAGTACGAATGAGCAGGCAATTCAAGCACCTTGACAGTTGCCCTTGGTAGGAAATGTGGCTGACAAAAAAAACCCTGCCACAATATTTGCAGCATTAGCTTACTTTAGAAGGTTATCCATGTGATGCTTTACTTCACTGCAAAAGTGACTTCTATGATGGACCTTGTTATAACTGCTGGATTTTATAATAAGGTTTTCAATTCATATGGAACTACTTTTTGTGGGTTTCTTGAAGAAAATAGTTTGAAAAAGAAATTAACAATTCTTTGAGAGTTTTGGAAATGAAAAATTAATTACATGTAAATAATTGGCTGCAGTTCAGAATAGCTTTGCCAGTTAAATAAATGTTCGGTGGTTGTTTTTTTTTATTCAGATAGATAAACAGAGGCCCATAAGAGTTAAAAGCCAAGAACTTAAAGTTTATCTGAGTCTGTAGTTTGATGTTCACCTTTATCCATCTTTGGTCTTGATGTTCTGGATTTCTAAGCACTTTTCATATACAGTACTTAATAGCTTAGGATGAAAAGCAGCCTTAGCATCTTTGAAAATGATATCATGAGGAACTTAGTTTCAAAGTCATAGAATCACTGTCAGAAACAGAAAAAACCCAATTTTGACTGATAAACTAAGTGGATGAACTGACCCTCAGCAGTTCTAGGGATGTCAGATGAGACTACTCCCTCCCTTCTCAAATTGATGTGTGGCAGAATCACCTCTCTGGAAGTTTAGCCCTAAAACTGTGACTTTAACTTTTTCTCATCCAAAAAAAGTTGTAACTTTGGAAGAACTTCAAATTCCAACTAGATACCTGAGATTAGAAAGCTTTGGTTTTAATTATAATCCAAACAAGAATGATGTGAGTGTGAGTTATAAGACAATACTTGAATGCCATATACCACATGTTAATGGTTTCTAAAAACATATATGTATCATTAACATAACCTTATGTCTGCTTTTGGCACTGGACAGCATCTCAATATTGTCTCTATATAGGAGTAAATCTTGTACATCATGTCAGACATTTCTTTCACATATTTGGACTGTTGATGCTTCAATTACTTTGGTGATAGTTCTTCTAATTCTTCATATGGGTCAAAACTAATTCCTATTGGATCCTTCAGTTTGGGTATGTATACCATTTAGAGGACCAAGAGAGACCCACTGTCTTGTAATTCAGTTTGTTCTCTTGAGCCTCCTGGAAACCCTTTTAGTACTGTGACAGTGTTTGATGGAAAAATGTTTGATGCTTGATACAAAGCCTTTTAAAAAAGAGACTCAGGAAAACTTGTTTGAACATTTCTAATGAGATTGTGTCTGCACCTCAGAAAAGTAACAGATGACTCCACATCTATGAGCCTTATAGATAGAGCTGGCAAGAAAGCTTCAGCTACAGCTTTTTTCACTGATAAATGCATTTTTCAGGAAATGGAAGACTTTCTCTGGAATATAACAATTCTACTGAAATTTTAGATGTGAAAGGGTCTAAATGCATTATATAGACAATTAATTAACTGCTGGTATGTTAAAATGTAAATATGTTAAAAACTTTATAAAATTATCAACATAAAATAATTTGACACTGAAATAATTTTTCTACCTTGTCAAAATGAAAACTTGTTTGGATTCCAAAAAAATAATAAAAAAACATCCCAAACTTGTGAATGTTACCTATGGACTTTTCATTCCAATCAAAAGGAAGGAACAGTTCCTCTAAACAGAAATAGGGTATTTGACATGCCCAGTTTTGCCCATGATCTGTCCTAAGCTGCTCTGACCATTCTACCCAATGAGTCTTCTTCAAAGCTTTCACTGCTCAAAGTCATGTTTTTATACCATTTTTACACTGATAAGTCCATATACTTTTTTTGCAGTTTCATGAAGAATACTGGAAAAAAACCTCTGTAATTGGAAAGTTGTTTGTAAAACTACAGTTTTAGAACTCCAGGTGGATTTTACCCTCCCTTTTCCTGAAGGCATTCATTAATTACAACCTCAGGGATACCTAGAACCCAAAATCTACTTTAACTGAGATAAGAAAATGACAACTTTCTTTAGATGTAAGCAGTGTATTTCCATAGTTCATAGAGCACTGTTTTGAAGCTCTATCATCAATCACAAAATTGTATGTAAATTAGATTCTAGATTCTAAAAAGCTAAATAGGTAATACTGAAAGTCAGAGAAAAGACATTTTCCACAGTGACGTCTGGAAGCAGGTGAACTGTCTGTACGTTAAAGGCATTTATTTCATCAGAGACATCAATTACATTGGAGATGTGGGACCAATACATTTCAGATAAGCTACTGAAATTATGAGTGAGAGGTTTTTTGTGGCATTCAATAAAGCAGTCATTGAACTGATATGTTCTGTTTGAATTCTCTGTTCAGTATGTCCTGTCATCCTGCAGCAATACAATGTCTAAGGAGATTAAAGGACCTCCATCAGGAGAGTTTGTGCAAGAAGCATCTGTGTTCAGGAGATCTTTCATTTCAAGTAAACTGACATCAAATGGTCAGGAGAGGATGTGGTGCAGAGGAACATCTCCTCAGCATGTACATGTTGCCTGGCCACTCAGAGGCCAGTGTTGAATGGGCAAAGAGAACTCACTGAGTATCATCAGGATTTATATGCCTTGGAATCTTAAAACCACCTGTGTAAAAACAACTTCTCAATCAAAGTAATTTCAGTCATCAGTCATGACTGTGTGAGCTCTATACAGGAAACACACTCTCTACAAGTGTAGTACATTTAGGCACGTTAAATCTATAGCAGATTTAACTAGATTTAAGAAAAATGCTTTTCTGAATGAAGACTATATTTTAATTAGGATCACAAGTCTGAGGGTCACATTGTGGATTATCTAATCCACTCCTGTTTCTATCAGACAGTTCTCTTCAGAAATGTATTCTGTTCATCCTTAAAGCTTTAAAGGTTTTATGGTTTTGTCACCACAGCTCTGATTTGGTTAGTGATTTGGTTTGGTTTGCTTTGATGTGATTTGGTTTGATCTCCAGTGAAACCTTCGTTTTGGCCAACCTACAGCAGTATATAACATTGTGTCATAATTTGAATAACATTTAAGCAGTTGACAATAATAACTTTATAAAGCTGTTGCTGAAAAAAGATATATCAAAAACTTGGAACAGGACTATCAAACATAACTACAGATATAAAAATGTGTGGTAATCCTGCATGTAGTCAAAAATGTGTGGGTGACAACTGTTGAGCAAAACACCAGAATTTCTTTTTATCAATACTTGAAATATCTTTAGAGAGGCAAGTCTGGGCAAGAAACCAAAGTCAATCTCTGTTTTCGTTTTGCATTTGGTTTGTCTTTTATATGTATTATATTTACATATGGTATACTGTGTAACAGATCTACATGCAAACTTTAGCTTACAAATGATTTATGCATTCTGTAAAATGTAATGATGACATTTTAAGTTTAACAGCTCAAGCAAGATCCTGCTTACCCACAGAGGGTGTATGAATGGCAGTGAGGATGCAATTCTACCTCAGTGAACAGCCAGCACAGAGGGTATTTGTAGGGTTGAGCTGCAGATCACCAAGAAGCTAAATGTTTCCCAGTGGTCCAGCTGGTTTCCTGTACTCAGACTGTCACCCATCTACTCTGTGGCTGTTACACATAATTTAGGGTTAAACCATCTCTATTTGTCCAATGGTGAATTACTACAGGACTGGTTGTCCTCATCATTCTCTGATTGCAAAAACAGTTAGTGTATATATGCTACTCCTTCTTTAAGAAGAAAAAAAAAAAAAAAAGAGTTGTTATGTATATCCCACATTCACTCAAATCTTGGCTTGCACAGAAGGTCAAATATCACTCAAACATATAGAAAATAGCAAGCTTGCAGATCATTATTTTTCTGCTGGGCAGTTAAAATGTGGAAAATATTGCAAAAAAAAATTACAGTATTATGTTTTCATGCAGTTTATTATTTTTTCAAAACCTATTCTGTAAGATACAATTCTAAACTTGTAGGCAAACGAACACTTCTGTATAGGCAAGCATATTTGGAAATTATTGTTTCCTGTTGAGTGCATTTTGAATGAAGTCCTGAGTGCTGTCCTTCATTTATTATGAGTCAGACTTAATGTCATTTTTGCAGAAAAGAAACAATTGAAAAAATAATCTTTCTTTGCTACTTCACTTTGCTACTTGTGAATTTATTTGCATCTGTGGGTTATTAGCATAAATCACAAATAAGAACACTAGGTTTTTATTCCTGTTTTGCATGGATGGAAATGAGCTGAAAGAAAAATGAGAGGTCAGTATACATTTGCAGAAATCTCACATTAACACAGATATAAGGGACCTCCCAAGTTTGTGTATTTAGAAGAGACATTATTTAGATATTAGGGTGAAGATCTTATGGCAAACAGAAGAAAATTACTAAAGAGAAATCAGGATTGTTTATTATTTGAAAGGCTATATCCAAATCTATTAAGAGCATGATAGTTCATAGGAGCCTGAAAGTGGAGAACTGACCAGTTCAGGAAGACTGTGAACACATGGGAGTGTCTGCATGCAGCACCAGTGGGAGTCTTCTATGCAAAACCCCTCACAGATTAGATTTCAGGCTTTATTGCTTAACAGCAGGCACATAGAGAGAGATCCTGCAAAGTCCCATAAAATTGAGCTGATAAGTACCAATTTATTAATCCAGTTAATGACAACTCATCACAGTGCTGAATGATATTAATTTCCCCACTAAGTTTGCTTGCACTATCTGTGTCCATACTACTGAACATGAGCAAAGGGAGAAGAATCTAAGTCCTATTGAGTGGCTGTTCTAATCAGGTGCAATAGCATTGCTTGGGAGCTGTGAAAGTATTGCTATTCCAGTTGGATGTCTTAAATCAAATTTCATCTAGACATGCAAACTAAGGCTTGATATTTACCTGGCTTTGAGTAAAAGGTCAAATTAAATAGCTATTAGCTATTTCCTATTAGCTTTAAGGAGTTTTCTTCCAAAGGCATGAATACAAAATAATTCAGTTGGGAATTGGACATCACAATTAGGTAATAGATTTTATATCCATTTATAAAAATGATGGATTAAAGTGACTTCTAGAATGACACACCAGTGACTCCTGTTAGGAGCAGTGACTTTAACCATGCAGCATTGCATCTGTGTGTGTACATGCACATACTACAGACTCTGAACTTAAGTATATATAGAGAAGGAGTTAGTATGGGTCTTTTTATTGTGAAGTGTTGACTTATGAACTGGTTTTTACAAGTTCAAGGGAACCAAAATGGTTGGTTGAGTTGAAAAATTTCTTTACATGTTAGAAGACAAAGAAGTAACTTCCTAATTCCTAAAGAAAGAAGAACTTGGTTGCCAACCACTTCTAATATGCACCTACTAGAACATGAAGTGATCTGAATTTGCATGCATTTCACTTCTATGAATTAAAGTTAAGTGGACAATAAAGTGGAAATTACTTGGAATAATCTGCCTTGAAAAAAAAAACCTTCTAATGGAGAAATTATTGTTGTACATTCCCTAGGTTTGCTATAAGACATTTCTATTTAATATCCATGTAGATTATTTTAAAAAACCCAAACAAACAAAAACAAACAAACAAAAAA
>JANHGN010002401.1:0-71886 GCA_024605025.1 Megaceryle maxima
CAAAAAAAACCTTAAAAAAAAAAAAACCCAACCCCAAAACAACAAAAAGACAAAAAAAAAAAAAACCCCACAAACCCAAAAAACCCTAAATACCCTGATCAAACATGATTTCAAAAACACAAACACAAGATCCTTTGTTCCTGAGAGAGGTTCTGTTTCAGTGTGATGAACAGCAGAGCTGGGTTTTGCAGGTGATGGAGATGTCCAAGCCCAGCACCCAGCCTGCTCTGCACCAGACCTGTGCCCATGGAGCAGCTCAGCCCTTCGGGGCGCTCCTGAGTGGGGCACTGCACTTTGGCTTCAGGGCAGAGCCCTGTGGCCAAGCATGAGGATCTCACCCTTTGGAGATGAGCAAAGCTCAGTGGGTGAGCATGTGACTGAGGGAAACCTGTTTGCGGTGTAGCCTCTTCCACAGGGGATGACCTCCTTTGTAACTGGCCGAACTGGTGGTGCCTGGGAGAGCTCCCTCGGTGGCCACAGCAGATGGGATTGTGTGGTTCAGGGAGAAAAGCCCAGCCCCAGACTCATCCCCCTCGGTGTCTGGACAACCAGCTGCAGGGCAAGCCAGGATGGGTAGTAAGGTTAACTGGCCTGGGAGGTTGGGGTTTGCTCGTGCCTGGTGCCGTTGGATTCTCTGCCGCTTCCTTATTTATCCGTTCTGAAGCAGTTACGGCAGATGAGCGTGTTCACACTGGCTGGGTGCTGGCGGGCGCCCTCCCTGCGCTGGGGTGGACTCGGTGCTGGCTCCAGTTACCGGCTGGGCAGGGTTAGTCACGCTCCCCGGTGCTGATGGGCGTGTTTCGGCGGGATGCTCTCCTGGGCACTCTCCTCCCAACCCTTAACTCTTTGCTTGGCAGGGAGCAGGGCAGCTGGTGGAATGGCTGCTCTAGGTGCCCAGTGGGTCAGGAACCACCTGGTTTCCCCCTGCCCCTGTGGGGACGGGGTAAAGGCAGCAGGATGCTGCGTGCCACTCGTTCCCTGAGCCAAACGAGGTGGTGGAGGGTGCGGTGCAAACCTGGGCTGTGCTGAGCAGGGTGCTTCCATGGGTGAGAAACACCATGGTGTGACCAGGATGAGCAGACCACCCAGACCCCTTGAAGGAGGTCCTGAACACAAGCACCCCTGACACACAGCAGAGTGGGCTCCTGGCACAGGGTTTACCCAGGCTGTGCAGAATGTGCCCCAGACCCAGGCCTGAGTGCTCAGCAGCCACCTCCGCTCTCCCTCCTGCCTGCGCCGAGCAGACCGAGAGCTGTGGCAAAGTAAGGCTTGAGCTGGAGGCCTGGCGTAATGTGGGACTTTTTCTCTCCCTGTTTCAAAATACTTAAGCTTGTCATCGCCCTAGACTGTGTCCCTGCATCCCCTCCAGCACAGCTTCACGGCCGCCCTGGAGAGCACAGATGGGGATGATCCCTGGATCCTCCCAGGTGCTGCCTCCTGTCCTGCCTGGGCTGGGGGCTTGTTGGGCAGCAGGGTCCTCTGAGCCGCTCCCTGGCTGCTGGGGGTTTGGAGGTGTAATTTCACCTGGCAATGATGATGAAAGACCTGGGTCTTACAGCTGAAAGCGTCCTCAACTCTTCTGGGCTTGTCTGTGCCTTGTAGGCAGAACTGAATCATTCAAAGGGAATTTGCTATGAGGAAAAGAAATGTCCAACACCTTCCATCTTGCTGAGCTCTCTGCCTCTGAGGCCAGAGAAATTTCTCGTGCGAATTGTCCAGGTTGCTGCCAATGTGTCCAGTTTCCTTGGAAAATGCTTTGAAAAGGAGTCAGGAAGGACCTCCCTGATTAGAGGAGCAGCCCTCGACCTGCTTTCCATGAGGTCTGCTTTGGCACCCAGCGGCCTCCCGACAAAGCGTGGATATCCTTTGGAGGGGGAGGGAGGCCTCCCCTCCCTGTCGTGGGGATGACTCGCTGAATCAAAATAGCTGGCAGTGGGAAGGTTTGAGAAAACAATCCCTCCGCGGTATTTTCTCCACCACAGCTGGAGCAGTCCCCACCAGGAGCCTCCACGCTCTTAGGAGTCAAAGGCAGGGGCAGGGGCCAGACTGGAAGCTGTGTTCCTGGCCAGCAATAATACAGATGGAGATGCCAAGAGCAGCTTTGCAGTCCTGCCGCCGTGAGGTGTGATGGAGAGTCCGGAAAGATGAATAATCACCACTTAAAGGACCACAGAAGTAGACTGGGGGAGATGCAGCCCTGGAGAACGGACACAGCCCTGCTGGGGTGTCCTGCTGCGCCTGGAGCGCGTCACAGGGGCTTGGGGGGCTGTGAGCAGCTACTTCAGGAGCCTCTGGTGGCACTCCCAGTTAGCAGAGGTGACAGATGAGCTTTTTGCTGGATGCTGAACCACCGCTCTGTGACCTGTGATGGTGGCCCCGTATTGCATCCTGCCATGTCCTTTCCAAAGCTGAGGAGGAAAGCCCAGCACCGTCGTATCTGCAAGACAATTACTGTGTGTGCTCTTAAAAAGCTTTCCTGCTTCAGCAGCACTTTAAATCCAAGAGACAATCAGAGTTTGACTTGGCTGAGTTACAAGGTCCATTTCCTTTCTGATTAGCCCCTTTGTCGCTCAGCTTCCCTTCCTCCCCATCCATATCTGTGGTCATGGAAGCCTCCATATGAGGTTTTCTGTGCAGCTTGTAGAAGTGTGGTAGATGGAGCACAGAACCTGAGCAGTGAGTATTTGTTGTCATCATCATCCTGCTAAATATTTGGCAGGTTTCAAAGACCTGCCACCTTTGCCTTCATATGGTAGAAAGTGCTCTCCAAGAGTTTCTCAAGGGTCAGGGTGTTCAGATGCATCCTCTGAGGACCAGGGTGATTGCTGAATGCAACCAGAGATGGAAAAATCAGAGAGGACCAGTGAAACACACATTCCCTGGTGTGCTGTGCACATTCAGTGGTCCAACAGCTGTGGTGTGGCCAGATGTTGGCTCTGCACTGGATGGAGACTGGACTGCAGCCCAGGAGGAGAGGACACATCCCTGCTGCCCATGCACAATGTGTGCCACAGGCATCTGGGCAAGGGGTCTTGTTTTCTCAGGCTCTGTCTGTAGGTCGTGAGTACAGATGGACTGGGGGACAACTGGGGTTGTCCAGTCTGGAGAGAAGGAGGCTCAGGGGAGATCTTCTGGCAGGAGGGTGGAGCCAGGGGGGGTTGGGCTCTGCTCCCAAGGAACAAGGGACAGGACAAGAGGAACCAGCCTCAAGCTGCCCCAGGGCAGGTTTAGGTTGGAGCTGAGGAACAATTTCTCCAACCCCCTCCAGGGCTGTCCAGGGCTGTGCCAGGCTGCCCAGGGCAGGGGTGGAGTCCCTGTGACCCCTGGAGGGGATGGGCATCAATCCAAGCAGATTGGTGGTGCTGGCTCAAGTGTTGAGGAGGGGAAGAGCTCGTGTGCTGGTTCCATCATGGAAACTGCCTAAAGGTCCCCCAGACTTTGCAGCGCGATACCCCCTGGAGAGCAGGGTGCAGTGGCACCCCCAGCGTGACGGTGAGGGATGAGCCCTGTCTCAGCAGATGTGGGGCTTGTGGGAGCCTGGCTGTGTCTCAGCATGGGGATGCTGCAGGACTGGGATGGTGGAAGCTGCTGGGCCTGGAAGAAACAATTCATGGTGAGGCAAGCCCTGCTCTGAACTTGTGCCCAGCAGCTTCGGTGAGAAGGGAGCAAACCTGCTCGGTGGTGTGAGAAACCTCGGCCGACTTCCTTGTTTAGTTTTCCCACAGCCCTGGTGCTTCCTGCTCGCCCCGGCGCTGGAAGCACTGAGATAGCATCGAGGGGGCCGTGCTGGTGGGATTTCTGTGCTGGTGGGATTTCTGTCCAGGCAGGAGCAGGACATGCCAGCCATCCCCCAGGGCATGCAGGCGTCCGGGGCAGCCCGCGAGCATGGGAAGAGCTTGGGGAGGCAGGGCTGGGGAGGGGCCCGCTCCCTGGGGTTTTGTGTTCGGGATCAGATCCCGTCCAGCCGATAACCCGAGTAAAGGGCACAGGATACCTGGTGGGGAGCGCTGCCGCTCTGGGGATAGGAGTTCATGTTCAGGAGGATGCTCCCTGCCCGTTGGGAGGGTGTGTGGTGCCTCCGCGCTGAGATTACTGCAGGGGAAAAGGGTGGGACGCAAGTCTGGCTCTTCCTCCCCCTCCCCAGGTCACGGGCTGTAAATTGGCGCAGCCTTTCTGGGCATAAGGAAAAATACCAGTAGCCTGCCAAGCAAAACAATAGGTCTTTCCACTGTTGAGCCACGTCCAGACAGTCTGGGCCTGTGTCCAGCTCCGAGCTGGCGCTCGGCTCAGCCTCCCCTTGCTGGGGCTTTAATAGGAGGGAGAGGAGAAGCAGCAGAGAGTAATGAAACGGAGGAATGTCTGTGACATTTTTCTAAAAAGGAAAAATGTGGAGTTTCCAGTCAAACCGAAAGACTTATTGGGTTCGCTGGGAGGCTAAGTCCAGCTCCTTAGGACAAACTGCTAGATAAGGAAAACAATTTAGTCCCAAGTAATATTCGCTTCAGGATGGCGCAGGCTCCGCCAGAATCTGTTTTGACTGCACCGTGCTCATTGATTTTCCTCCCAGCTCTTCAGCTGATGTGGTCCTGCTGGCCCCCTCGGGAGAGCCGGGACGAGTGGCTGTGCCCCTCCATGGCCACCAGCATGGGAGCCCCCACAGACCCATGCCAGTGGGTGCAGCTTCAGCCTGGTCCCGCCCCAGTGCAGGCACCCCCAAAACCAGCCCGGCAGTGGTGTAGCCTCAGCTGGGTGAGAGAGGGGAGGCAGGAGGTGGCCCAGACCCTCTGCTGAAGGCACCAGCCCAGTGTGATTTGGCCTCTGCACCACAGACCAGCAGAAGCTGTTGGGGTGAGTGACTGAATGGCACTGGGGATCTGGTGTTGCCTGAGGTGGGGCAGGGAACACGAGCTGGTGTTGTGCTGGAGGCCAGAAAGTTGACAGCTTAGACCCTGGCAAATGACAGCAAATGTATGTGGGAAATTCTGTAAGAAAAGCCAGATCCTCCTGTGAAAAGGCAAGTTGCTCATATGATGCAAAATGTCACCTTTTTCCCCTGAAGTGGAGGACGTGGGGACACCCCCATCCCAGGACCTGCAGCCGGACAGAGCTGGTGTTTAGAGTGACAGTGAGCAATTTGCTGAGCGTGGGGTTTGCTGGCTCCTGCGTGTCAGTGAGGAGCGGTGGTGTGACGCTGGGCAGCCAGCAGCACCCCACTGTTACCTACCCTCCCTGGGCTGGGGGAACCGGGAGAGAAATCCTGTGTAAGAAACGGGGTGAGCTGCACCACAGGTACTGGTGCAAATAAACCCAGGTGTTTCAGCAGAGTGACTCACTGCGTCCTCAGGAGAGAGAAGTGCCTTGGGAATTAGGGGTGAGGGGCTTGTTTTGCCAAGGCTGCCTTGCTGCTGCCCTCCACTCGGCTCCTGGCCTGCCCCAGGACCACTGCAGTGATGCTGTCGGTGGGGAGCACAGGGCAAGAGGAGCTGATCCAGCCCAACAGTGTCCATAGGAGTTCTTGAAGCCGCTCTCCATCTCTGGTGTTGTCCTCCCCTGCCGTGCAGCAGGGCTCTGGGAAGGCAAGAAGGCTCAAGCCGCGTGAGACCTGGGAAGAAGTAACAAGATCACAAAATCCAGGGGTTTGCGAGTGCAAACCGCCGTCGGCTGCTCAGACCCTGCTGCCTGCGCCTCACAGGGTCCCCCGAGCGTCTCGTGTTTCTGGGTTGCTTGGGGCAGTTGTGCAGCATCAACCTGGCACACCGGGCAGGGTTTGCCCGGCCTTTGCCAGTGCTCGTGGGCTTGGCACTGCCCAAGGTGTCCGTCGATCTCTGACCCGGCCGCCACTGCCTCGCTGGCGCAAAGCCCCGGGCGTCTGGGAAGGCCACGGCTCTGCTGCGGTCAGCTAACGAGCAGGGTTTGCAGCTCGCTTGCCAGGTTAGCACGAGGCTCACTACAGCTCTGTGTTTCCTGCCATTCCGGGGCTATTTTGCACGCCCGTTCTGCAGCCGTCGCGCTGTGCCGCGCCGGGGGGCACGTGGAGCGAGTGAGTCCTGTGCTCTGTGGAGATCCCATCTGCCTGGGAAAACAGGGGGCAGCCAGGAGCAGAAGCTCGGAGTTCCTCACAGGAACAAACAGTTAAATACAACAGTGGCCAAACTCTTCCGCTGACTGGACAGCGCTGTGCAGAGTGGGGACAGGGAGCTCCTGTTGGGCAAGAACGTACGAATAGTGCCGCATGATCAGACTGCGGGCCTGGTTAGGAAGCGTAACGCAGTCGGCGCTGTGTATTTCAGTTTTTTGAAGGTGTTTGACATTTTGCCCAGAGAACCTGTAGCTAATAGCACATATTATGGGGATTAAAAATTGGCTTAATGACAGATTTCAGAGTATGGTCATTAATGGCAGCGTTGCTTCCCGTGGCACTCCCAAGGAGCATTCTGCCATGATTTAATGTGTGATTTAACAACAGCGATGATAAAAACCTTCGGTGGTAGTGTCTGCAGGTGACATGGATTGGTGTTTGTGGTAAGCAGTGAGGGCAGAGCTGTGACTCTCCTGGTTCAGTGGTCCCAAGCCAACGCAATGCATCACCAAGGAGCTAAATGCAAGGTAACCCTCCCAAAAGTAAGGGGGGGGATCCCCAGCCCCTGGTAATGGGACATTCCTGCACAGCTCTGAGCCATCCAAAGCTGTGGGGTGATGTCAGGTGCTGCCCCTGGGCACTTGCTGTGGGGCTGGCAGGAGGCTGACACCAGAGAGGTGGGAGCAGAGGTCTGGCGGTGCTGGGTCCAGTTGGGTCCGTCGGCTCCTGGGGTTCTCAGTTCCAAGCTCCCCCTCCCCTGCAGGCTCCCGGCTGCGTGAGGCAGGGCTCTGCTCTCGCCTGTGCCCGCTGCCCAGGCCATCGGCAGCAAGACAGGACTTGGGTTCAGGCTGAGGACGTGTCTGAGGGGAGGCCGTGTCTGCGCTGTTATCGCTTTCATTCGGGATTCCCACTTGCCAGTGCTTGCATTTGCAAATCATTTTCTCTCTGACAAATGGATGCGCATCACCAACACCCCGCAAACAAGACACGGGTGTAGATAAGAGCTGGTACCCTGTGCAGAGATGCTGATCCCCTGATACCAGCCTCTCCATGCATCACACCCCATCCTCTTCACAAGGCAATCACTCAAGCTAGTGATTACTCCTTGCACATCGCTCCTTCTAGCAGGAGAAAACCTGTCGTGAGAAATGGTACCTGTGCCACTGGAGGAGCCGCGGCTGGGGTGGTGCTGGCAGTGCAGGCTTTGGTCTGCAGAAAGACTGTCTGTGTGGGTGCTGGGCCCTGGCCAAGCTCAGCTCAGCAGGGTTTGGTCTGTGCTTTCCCACCTCTCACACTCGTCCCTCTCTCTCTCGGGCTATTCTGTGGATTTGTACAGTACTTAGATGAAGCTTCTCAGTGTGTGGCTGAATGTTGGATTTTATTCCTGTACAAACCCAGCCGCCCAGGTGACTCCTTTGCCAGTCAGGGATGGTGAAATTCTCAGTATTTCCAAAGCCTGGGCCACAGGCATGGGTAAAACACTTGCCTTGTGCAGCGTGAGCTCCCTGGTGCAGGGGAAACGCTCTCCGTGCCTTCCACCCTTGCCCCTTGGATGGAGAAGAGGGTCTGAAGCTGGATCCCTGCTTCTATCTGAGGTGTCCCTTGTTGCCTGCAGCAGAGCAGAGCGGGGTTGGCTTCGCAGCCTGCATTGTCTGGAGGACAGAGAGGAAGATCTAAGCATGACAATATTCCCTCTGAGGGCAATTACTCTCAACAGGCAACAGCTACAGCAAAATTCTGGCACCTCGGACCCTGCTCTTCCTCCACGGGTTGCTTGGAGAGTTTGTCTGAAGCAGAAAGTGAACTCCCTTGCTGGGAGCCCGTGTAGCCTCAGTGATAGCTACAGGGATCTCATCAAGCAGGAATTTCTTGGCAGGGGATAGGACCTGTCTGCCATATGGTTTCCATGTTCAGAGCAGAAGGTGATCTGTGGAAGTGGAAAGGAAAAAAAAATCTGTACTTCTGTGGTTGATTTTCACTTGAGACTAATTGTTCAGCACAGCTCCGGGGAGGGACTGGGGACAGGTCTGACCCTCAGCCCACTGCAGCTCCCAGGGCGTTTCATGCAGGAATGCCTCAGGACCTCCTCTGCAAAGTGTTTTTATTGTCAGGAGGCTTTATATTTTGACAGCTCCGATATCTGTTTGAAGGGCTAGACAATAAAAAGTAAAACTCTCCAGAGCGTAGAATGTACAAATAATTGTCACATCCTGCCCGGCTCCAGTCTCCTGCTGCCCTCCCAGCCCACGCCGGCTGCAGGAGAAGCTCGCCCCTGACAGCGCGTCATTGCAAGGGAGGCTAGCGGCTGGTCCTTGGTGGGATGTTGTCTTCAGGGCTGCATCTGGTTTTGAAAAGCCTGGCTTTTTCTCCCAGTGTAGGAAAGCTGGGTAAAACCTGTTGTGACGAGACGCCTCGTAAGGTGGCCTGATCTGCCCCCTCTGTCCTTCTAGCATCCTGAGGAGGTGGAACACGTGCAGTGACCACGGTAGAGGATTTTTCCCTCCCCTGCCATTCTCCTGCACCTGGTGGCAAGCCACTAGAGCATGGTCCTGGGACTGCACTTTCCAGTAGTGTAACTCTCTGTCTTCGATGAGCAAATCTGATCTGCCTCCTTTAACTGTTTGCCACATTCAAATGCCCGATCAAGTAAAATCTGAGCCAGGAGTGAAGCTCGTGCTACGTGCTCAAAGCGCTGGAAGCACGGCAGTGGCTCAGCCGAAGCGGCAGGAGAGCTGTGCAGCAGTGGGTGCCGAGGAAGGGCTTTGTTCCCTGGGGGGGATGGGACAGCCCCAGCTCCTCGGGGAGGGCATCGTGTGGTTCTGGGGAGCAGAGCCTCAGAACTGAGCTCAGCGTGAATCTTGCCAGCAGTGTGTGCTTGGGTGAGTGCATGGTGGGCACGTCCTGTGACAGTAACTCTGGGGTTCGGCAGCACCTCCTCTGCCTGACTTAAAAATTATTCTACTTGGGGAAGGCCTGGTTTGCAGACAGCAGCTTCCAACTGGCAGCAACAAAGAAGTATAAATGGCCAAGCAGACACAGAAGAAAAGTCTCTCTGTGTCTGAGACAAAGACACTCACTACTCTTGAACAAATATTTAGACCATTTCTCTTGCCAAAATCATCACAAGTGTCCAGGACACATGTTTGCAGCAGAGCCGTGACCCACGGTGTCCTCAGATCTAAAGCCCTTGGAGGGTGGTTCAGAGCCTTGGTGGGGCCAGGGGACCAGCTGAGCTGTGTGCCCAGGGGGGAAGGGACAGTAAGAGACAGTGTGCAGGAGCTGTGGCACTGGGAGTGGTGTGTCGTGGATGTAACACGTGAGCTGGGAGTGACTGCTGGGGGCTGTCCTCCCAGGGGTCCATTGGTGCACCCAGGGGGAAGGTCCAGGGTGCTGCTCCTCAGGGTTATCACCACCCCCCCGTGCAGGGTGTTGCTGTTTGGTCAGCCTCGAGAGCAGGAGTGAGGGCAGCAGCCAGGCTGTGATTACCATAGAACCACAGACTGGTTTGGGTGGGAAGGGAGCTTTTGAGGTCAACTTGTCCAACCCCCCTGCAGGGACCAGGGACATCTGCAACCAGAGCAGGGTGCTCAGAGCCCCGGCCAACCTCCCCTGCAATGGTGCCAGGGATGGGGCAGCGACCACCTCTCTGGGCAGCCTGGGACAGGCTCTCACCGCCCTCCAAAGTGCACAGCAGAAGCTGGTGATACCTTGCGTGGGGCAGCTGCTCAGTGCCCTGAACAGTGCACTTGTGCCTTTGAACCCCTTTGGTCAGGAGGCAGTGGATGTGCTTGTGTCTCTTCCTGGTGTCCCACAAGCTGGCAGCAGCTGAACTGCCTCATGCCCCGTATGGAAAATGAGTCACCATCCAGTCGGGAGGTTCGTGCTTGTTCTCCTCAACCGAGTGTTGTGCCCCAGCGTGTTGCTGGCCTGCTCTGGGCTACCTGCCTCCAACCCGGGGTGTGGTGCCCTCCTGGGTGGTGGAGCCACAAGTGGACCTGCCACGGCTGGAAGCTGACGAACCTTCCACGAGAGGAGGAGAGCTCCAGTGTCCTTTGCGTGGGCTGCGTAGCGAGCGCAGCGGCATCGTGCATCTGTCTTTAAATGTGCCATCCCCCTTCTGATGAAAACGTTGCTAATCAGAAATAACTAAGGAGAGCAGTTGGTGTATTTGAATTCTTTTGACGTCTTTGCAGTGTTTCTGTAAAGGCACAGAGTGTTTTAAAACATGAAATGTAACATCAAAACAGTAAAAGTAGATCAGAATGTTCTGTCTTGAGTTTCAAACAATACCCTGGAAATTTCCAAGTCGTTCCTGTTTGTCCCACTGCTCACTGGACTGCTCCGTTTGCCATCCTTCTGCTGTTTACGATGGCAAAGCTATTTGATTTTTTCCTACTCGCAGGCATCGATCTGGAGGCATTTAGCATATTTTGCTAAAATAGCCTCTCTCCAAAAGTTTCCTAGTGCACTCAGGCCAAGTGGAAACATTCTGGTGGCTTCGACCAGCTCCCTGTGTCCCGGAGGAGCCCGGAGCCCTCCCGGGCGGGACCTGCTCCTGAGGAGCTCTGGGCTCCTGCCAGAACTCAGCTCCAGTAGTTCAAGCCGAGGACCCAGAACCTCTCATGACTCGAGGTCAGACGAAAGCAGAGCTCCCTCCTCCTGCTCTAGTTCTGGCAGGCAAATTCCATCACTGCACAAATATTTTGGCAATCAGCGATAATGGGAAAGGAAATGCAGAAACGTCCAGTCCGTCAGGAATTCTCCAGCAGGGCGCTCCGAGCAGAGCGCTGGGGCTCGCTCAGCCTGGCCCTCGCCAGCCGTGGCCAGGGCGGCTCCCGTGTCCTCCCGCAGCCAGCCTGGCCGCTCGCCCCGGGGGCATCGCCGCGGGCGTGCCGCGGGTGGGATTGGTACCAACGGGCTGCTCTCGGTGGAAGTGTTTTGTGCTCTAAGTGGTTGCAGCGGCGTGGGATGGTGTGTGTATTCTGGTATCTATAAACAAAGCAGCTCAAGAATGCCTTGATACCAAAGGTTGTTTTTGGCTTTTGATCAAATACCTAATGTCAAGTTTCTTGCTTTTTAATTTTTTATTTATCCTTTTTATTATTATTATTAAAAGAGTTCAGCTGCTGAAAGTGAGTAACAGAAAAGAAAACAGTGAAGGTTCTCACTCATGCGATTCTTTGAAGAAAAAAAGGATAATTTCCAGGTCTTTGGAAGCAGCGAGGCTGCAGCTTGCAGAGGGGGGGAAGCGACACCTCAGATGGGGGTGGCAGGGACAGGCAGCCCCCAGCACAAGGAGAGCTTAGGCTGCCTGCGAGCCCACCCGCCAGAGAAGCAGGATCCTTGAGGCAGTTCCAAAGCCAGGGAGGTTTTGGAGCGAAGCGCTTGGGACCCCCGGTCTGAGGACCGATGTGCTCGTTGCTGCAGCCTGTCCACCCTGGCAGCCGAGCTGGTCTGGGGAGCACGGCGCTGCTGGTGCCGGTCCCACCATCCAGTGAGCGACGGGGAAAGCTGGTTTTCTCCTGCTGCCGCCAGCATGCGACGGGCAGGGCTGCGCAGTGGGGTCAGCTGGAGCGGGGGGCTTGGGGGTGACAACCCTGCCCTGGGCACTACCGGTCCCTCCCTGGGGAGGGGGGACAGCCTGGACCCAGCGAGCGGGGCGGCATCCCCGGCGGTGCTGGCCTTGTCTCTTGCAATGGATGTTGCGACACGGCGCAGCAATATCCCTTTCCCTGGTGTGAGGAGCTGGATTCTTGTGTTTCATGCTATTTTGGTATTCATTTCAGTTTTTATCATTTTAAGGTTCATGCGTTTCTAATTGTTATGAATACCATGCTAAAATTAATAGTTCTATGGTTGGTTTATTACATTTAGTAAAATTATGTGCATGTAATGTTTGCCAAGAAAAGACGCAGCAGAGACTTTAATCATGTAAAGATGATAATTTAGTTGTTACACTTGTTGAAATGACGGGATTAATTTTTTAAAAGTTTGCAAACTAGAGGGGAAATGTAAAACCTTAATTTAGTTAGACAAGCAATCCCATGAGAGACTGATCCTCCCTGGCCAGGGGCAGAACGCTGCCGTCACCGCCGGGCAAAGTGGCACCGGACGCTTTTTCCTTGGGCATAGCACAGTTGGTGCTGACTGGTGCCCACGGGCAGCGGCTCTTACCCATGAGAGCTGGACGCTGTGCTGTGGGCAACTCACCGAGTCATAGACTGGTTTGGGCTGGAAGCTCATTGAGTCCAACCCCCTGTGGGGAACAGGGCCATCTGCAACCAGAGCAGGGTGCTCAGAGCCCCGGCCAACCTCCCCTGCAATGGTGCCAGGGATGGGGCAGCCACCACCTCTCTGGGCAGCCTGGCCCAGGCTCTCACCACCCTCAGTGTAAAACTTTCTTTCTCTCCAGTTTAAATCTCCCTCTTTTAGTTTAAACCCATCACCTGTCCTGTCCCAACAGGCCCTGCTCAAAAGTCTGTCCCCATCTTTCTGACAGGCCCCTTGACGTCCTGCAAGGCCCCCAGAAGGTCTCCCCAGAGTCTTCTCCTCTCCAGGCTGAACCCCCCCAGCTCTCCCAGCCTGGCCTCCCAGCAGAGGGGTTCCAGCCCCCCCAGCATTGCTGGGGCTCCTCTGGCCCCGCTCCAGCAGGTCCCTGTCTCTGCTGTGCTGAGGACACAAGAGCTGCCCCAGCACTGCAGGGGGGTCTCAGCAGTGCAGAGCAGAGGGGCAGGACCGCCCCCCCTGCTGGTCATGAGCCCCTTTTAGCCTGGAGCAATACCTGCCAGTACAGGAGGGGTCCCCTCCTTTCCCCCCAGCCCTCAGGCCTCTGTGCTCGTACCAGCTGGTATTTTTTTGAGATAAATGGAGGACAGAGCAGGGAGCGGGCTCGGGAACCTCTCACAGGGTCCTGCAGCAGAGCTCCAAGCTGCTGGCTGCGCACAGTTTGCCTTTCTGGGTGTAGGTACAATTTCACACTTCGTGGAGGAAATCTGGTCATAACTTCGGTATTAATTCTGTGGAGCATTTTGTAGCAGATTGTCAGGAAAGAAAAGAGAAATGTAAAATAAGACTTGTTTACTATAGATGATGATGTGGCAAAATAACTCAACAGCCAGTTCTCAGGAGTTTATGACAATAATCATGAATATGTTGTATAAATGTGTAGCAATGTGAGTGGACTCAATTCTGGCTGAATTTAAATAATACAGCTTTGTGCAGCAAAGCCTAAATCAAGTGGCCATAATTTATGCTGAAATGTACCACAGGATGCATTTATTCACAAGTATGTGCTGATTGTAGCATTGTGCCTGATTTATGGTCTTTTACTTTTTCATATGAAAATCCCTACCAAAAATAATATTTAGAGACTCCTTTTACTTGCGGAGCCCTGGCAGTTTTCTGCAGGCACCATGGCAGAGGATCCCTTATCTTTCTCTCGGGTTCCTCGGCAGCCGGTCTGGGCCACTGGCAGGACGTAGCTCATGGTGCAGCAGAGGAGCGATGCGGGTGCTGCGGGAGCAGCTCTTGGGGCTGCGTCACCGTCCCGCTTTCGTGCACTCCGTGGCCATCCCATTCGGAGCCCGATTAAGATTAGTGAGTGCGAAGTGAATTAAAACCATTCGCCCTCCATCTCTGGGGCGTCAGTGAGTGATGGGCGGTATCGAAAGTAGGTCAGGGGAGAGTGGACTGTATCCCTCACCCTGTGATTTGGTTGGCAACTGATGGTAATTTGGATGTGGAAGGCATATGGGTGCGTTTAGAGTGCGGAGCTGTGAACTTGAAGGATTCAGGTCTGCAAGCTCTTTTCTGACATGCGAGCGGGCTGAGATCCAATCGCCTCTGACATCTTTGCCCGCTTCCCATAGAGCAGACCGGCCGGCAATCCCGCGAGACCAACACGCAGCTCCTGCAGCTTTCAGATCTCATTAAACTGGACCCTTCGTGGTTCCTGCTGCAGGGTTGGGGCTGGTCCCAGGGCCAGGACCACGCTCCTGCCTTCCCCCTCCACAGTGCAGTGTGCAGCTCCCTCCCCGTGGGACTCCTGCTAGGGTCTCTGTGGCAGTGCTGAGCCCCACGGGTGCTCCTGCACCCGGCTGTGATGCCCAGTGCCAGACAGAGCTCTCGTGCTCCCCAGGCGACTCGGGTTGGTGCTGGGCACTGAGGAGCCGATGGCAATTGCCACCTCCGTGCCCATCCTCATCATCCCACTGGCCAACCTGCTCCAGGTAAGGTCTTTGGTAGCCGTTCGTTAGTGACAACAGGCCCATGGACACCCCTCTTTCCCCCATCCCACGCTTGGAGTGTGGGCAGCACATGGTTGCTGGGCCAGGGCTGGAATGGGCATCTTTGAAGTGGCAGCTCCTCATATGGGGAACGTGACCCAGCAGTGTCCCTTCAGTGGGCGGTGGGCACGTGGTGCTTTGGTTGGGTGTGACAATGCCCCCTGGCACAATTTGGCTGAGAACCTTCAGTTATCATCGCCACCAAAGGCGAATGTCAGCCCTGGAGCACTCTTTTCTGTGCTTCATTTTTTGGAAGTCACAGAGGAGGTTTCCATCATCAGCAAATGGAAAGGTTTGGGTAATCCTGGCCTTGTAGAATTACCTCGAGAAAGTGTCGTATCTCTGGCTCTGCTAGAAAAATACATAATTCAGGGCCTAAAAGGAAGATTTATTTAAAGCATTTGAAATCCCCAAATAAATCATTTCATCTCGTAGTCGGTCCGAAACCATCCTGGGAGGGTGCGCATCCATTAGGAGAGAGTTAAGATCCAGCAGCGCTTCTTCCTGGGTTAAAATTAGTTGTGCTGAAAGTTTATCAGTGATTTATTCTGCACAGGGACTCCATTTGTAATTCTCCTTCCTGAAAGTTTCAGCACCATTGTTTTTAATGATAAGAGCTTGTTGTAGCAACCTCTGTCCCTAAACACTTGGAAATTCTTGTTTAAATAAACATGCAACTTGCAAGCATCATGCAGCTTCAATGTGTATCTTATTAAGAGCTGGCAGGACCGGAGCCTCCCGGCTTTCCTGCCAATGTTTGGAATACAGTAGCATTTTTACTCCGCAGCAATAAATTTCTGTAGAATGAAGGGCCATAATATTTGCCATTTTCAGGGGGAACTCTGCATAGTTAGGTGGAGAGATGGAAAATATTCCTAATAAATAGGACGTGGAATGAAGCAGGTAAATATTTAGGTTGTTACGGTTGCATCTGCCTTCCACGGGGCTAAAGCTCCCACCCTTGCTTGGAAGGAGACATTTCCCAGCACTTCCAGAGAGAGACCTCATGGCAAGTCATCCACAGAGCAATTGGTTTTAAACTTGCTCAAAAGGAGACGGAGAATTTCCGCTCGCCCCTTGCCCACACCCCTCAGAACAGGGCGGACCGGGTGGGACATCTGCATTTTTCGGTCGCACGACTGCGACAGGGAGATGTCGATCCAGTGTTCTGCTTGGATCTTCCGATGAATTTTAGTGTTGTCTTCGGGCTCTGTCGTTGCAAGGAAGGAAGGTGGTGAGAAGAGCCGAGCCCGGGGGGTGGGAGGGCAGCAGGCAGAGCAAACCCAGGCTGCAGGAGCCGAAAGTGGTGGGTGGAGAAGTCGTGTACCTCTCGCAGCACAGACAGCCGGCAGCGGCTGTTGTGCTCTTGAATATCTGGAGAGCAGTGTCAGGTCCTGCTGTACCTGTAGGACACCTCTACAGACAGACCCGGGTGGTCTCCAGAGGGTGTATCTGATGGCAGCCCCCCAGAGCAAGGTCTGTCCTGCAGCAGTGGTTGGTCGCTGGGGTGTAGCTGGGAGTGCTGGTGCCCAAGGGACTTGAAAGTGACCTCCAGCTTCTGAGCAGGGAGCCTGGCTTGGCGAGGGCGCCCCATGGCACACTGGTGGGTGACAGGACAAACCCCATCTTCCACGGGTGTCCTGCGGCCGCCCTCTCCATTCCTGTCCCTTCTGCCCCAGGAGGGCTGTGCTCTGACCTGTCTTCTCTCACAGAAGGAACTTCTACTGCTGTCTTTAAGTTAGGGTTTTCTAATTAGTTAACTATTAATTTAAGGGTTCTGATGTTACAATGTGAAAATTAGCTGGCAAACCAGACTGCCATTACCCAGAATTTGTGGAATTTAACTCTGAATTCCAAAATAAATTCTTCATTAATAATTTTTATTTTCCAGACATTACACAGAAACACTGGTGATTAGCAGAAGCATGATGTGTTCTCATTCATAGTATCCCTAATTAGCAGTAATTAAGTTATTAACTCTTTTGGGGTAGGACTGGGGAGCACTGAATTCTTTCTGCATGGATGTTTTGTCCGACACTGTTTGGTCTGGTGCCCCAGGGAAGCTTCGTCTGCCCAGACCCTTGGCTTGCAGGAAAGCCCCTCTCACGTGCAGGCAGAGGGCCAGAAGGATGAGCTGCTCACAAGGTGACCCTTCCCCCCGTGCCGGGGGGAGTCCCACATGAGCCCCCCCGCCCATGGCTCCCAAAGTGGGACTGGGAAGCACTGGGCATGGCCAGTGCCGCTTGGCAGCTCCAGCTGGGCAGCTGGGGCTGAGGCATCACCTGCTTCACTCATAACTCAGCAGGAGTTCAAGTGGGCAGGAAGCTGGCCCTCTGCCTAGGAGAATTTGTCATAAGATTAAAGAATTAATGAGAAAATACAATATATTAAAGAATGAGGGATTTCGCTAACCTCTTACCTTGTCTTAGCCTTAATTGCCTTTAAAAATCATAGGATACAATGAATTATCATTGATTTTTCTCAATACCTCTTATTTCTGCAGAAGTCAGATAAATTGCAGCGAGAGGTGATGGTTCAGAGGGACTTGGGAGATCTATGAGGTGGGCAGGATCACAGACACCACCCTGGGCCCTGCTCCTGCTCTGATGCTGCAGAGCTTTGTTGCTCCTCTCTGCCCACCCAGGCGCTCTGCTGGACCCGCTCCGCAGGTTTGGCACCGGGCTGCCACGGTGGTGCCACCTCGCTCACAGTGGCACTTCAGTTGTGGCCTCGGTAGGGCTGACAGCACATGGGCTGCCGCTGCTGCCACCATCTCGAGGGGAGGATGGTGCGGGGTCCAGGGATGCTGCTCGATATGCAGAGCTGGGAGCCCTGTGTTACCCACTACAGCCCGTGTGTGCTGTGGACTTCCACAGTCACAGCCCAGTGGTCAGGATGGGAACCTGCACCCACAGCCTGGCCCCACTCCTGCAGGACCTGAAAGCTGCCAGGGCAGGGGGTCCCTCCAGCTCCAGTGCCTTGGGGCTGAGCGAGCAGCTCAGGGCCCTCCTGTCCTGGCCTGAGTCCTGTTCGTCACCGTTTTCCCCCATCACCACGGTGATGCCGCCCTCCCCAGCCCCTTCTGCCAGCGCAGGCCAGGTTTCTGCAGTCAGCCCCAGAGGATGGTGTGGGGATGGCAGGGGGACCGCATGTGCTGTGAGCTCGCCTGGCCTGGGTGTGCCAGGGTGGGGGACCTGGCAGCCGACCGTGGCCAGCTCTGCGAGAGGTTCCTGCTGCTTCCACCAAACACCATCACTCTGCAGCGTCCCCACGCCAGGGTTTGGTTCTATCGATCCAGAAATGAACAGCGCTGCTATGGCAACGCAGTTATCATCCCGGGTTTTCCGGTCCTGGCTTGGTGATAAGTCACCCCACTGCAGGGGCTCAGCCCAGACCCATCCTCTGCTCTCCAGAGGACCCCTCCCAGTGCGGGACCTGAGCCAACGACAGCCCGTACACCTGCCCTGTGGTACCTGGAATGCAGACCCTGTCTGGACGACACCTCCTCAGGCTGCTCCCATCTGCACTGGCACCAAGAGGCTTCTCGGTGCGGGCAGCGTGGCTGGGTGCAGCGGTCCCACGTTTTGGGCATGAGGAGAGGCACCACTGGTGATCAGGCTGGAGCGAGATCAACCATCAGGTGAAAGGAGAGATGGGATTTCTTTGAGCCACTGGTCTGCATTAGCAAATTTTTATTCAAAGTTCACCTTAGAAACAAGCAGTGTTGGGAAATTCAGTGGGGCAGGTTCAGATGGAGAGAGACCATGAAAGATTTATAAAGCCTTTTTGGTGGCAATCAATACTGCTTCTTATTACAGCCGCGTCCTTCCAAACTCTTCCTTGTTCATTTTTCTACCTCTGCTAATTTGACCAAAATTTAACAGATTAAATACTTAGGAGGCACTTGGATATTTTAAAGGTACCATGCCGTTTCAAGAGCTAAGACAGGTAATTAATCTTTTCGTCTGGTTCCTTGTACCGGTGATGGGTTTTTATTGCCGAACTGCAGTGGACTAATATCACTGTTTATTCGTCTTGTTTGTGCTCCTGCAGACCACGGCCATGGGTTGTGGCCCGGCTGCACTCGCACGTCCTGCTACAGCGGTCCTCGTTCGGAGAGCTGATGCTGCAGGGACAAGGGACGTGCGGTGGGAATGGCAGAGAGAGAGCAGAGAGTGCAAGGAAGCCTGGGAATACGGGTGGCAGTGTCAGGCTGTGCTCGGCCCGGCTGCCGCGCTCCCGGAGAATGTCACAAAAAACCTGCAGAAATAGAGCATCGCGTTCCCCCGGCTGTTCCAGGGGTAACGGGGAGGTTCTGCCTGCAGCAAGAACAGCACGGGAACGTGCGGGGAGGCATCTGCACATACAGACAGGAAGAGTGAGAAGAGTGGGTGCCGCTGGCTCCTGGGGGGCGAGTGAAGATCTCGCAGAGAGATCGTGTGGCTGCGAGCGGCCCGGGAAGTGTTCGGTAAATGTTTCTCATTTTCACTGTAGTTTTGAAAACCACTTCACTACCATACAGCATAAAATACAGCCTGTCTGGGGAGGATCTTCACTGGTAGGCTGTGGAAAGGCCACTGAGGTTGGACTTTAAAGAGCCGGCTAACTCAAGCACTTCAAAAGAGCAGGGTGAGATCCTTCCTGGACTGTTGGTGGTATCTTTGCCTACTTTTTGCTGCACTGAGGACATTCCAGGGGGGGAGAGTTTGTGCAAGAATTGGCTAAAGATGAGGAGGGTGATCTGAACTGCTAGAGGTTTGTCAGCTGACAGTCTCAGGCACAGTATTGACAGACAGAGTGGAAGGTGTTTGAAGAAGCCCTTGAGAAGCCACCTGAGTTTCACATCTGGTTGGTACGCAGCAGAGCCATGGGGGTGGGAGCAGGGCAGGAACAGCACTGCTGGGGGATGCACTCGGCAGTACTGAGCAGGGTGGAAAGTGCCCGTGCTGAGAGCTGCATGTGGGGCTGGTGTCCCCACATCGAGAGGCTCTGGGAAGGTCAGCGGGGTCCTCGGGAGAGGCAATGGATTGAATTCAGGCTGTGGCAGATGTGGCAATAAGGGGATGTGGCTCTTGTCAGGCTGTTCAGAACACGGCGTGTGGGGCGGGTGACGAGTCTCCAGGTTGCCTCCCAGGGAACAGCCCTTATCACAGAGGAGTCCTGTCAAAACTTCAAGCACAGACATGGGATTTGTATCAGGAACCGACACAGATCTCCCTCAGGTGTGATCTCCTGCTGAACACAGGCCAGATGAGCATGAGGATCCCTCTGGCCTTAACTGTGTGATCTGTGGTTAGAAAACACCTGGCAGCTTGACTGGCATCACCGGGAAGGGACGGGGTAGGAAAGTCTCTCACTGAAGTTCAGCTCCCAGTGCTGTGCACAGGGGTAGCCCCAGGCAAAGAGTAACCTCGGAGTTTGCTCTCCTCACAGAGAGGCAGGTGCTCTGCCCAGATAGCGATGAGGTAAGCTCATGTTTTCGGCTCCAGCCAGCACAGACTTGTGGCTGCCCACCCGATGGCTCGCCTGGGTCCTGAACTGGGGGGTCTGGCAGGAGTGTGCCCGGGCGGCCTTCCAGGGGGGACCACACTCCCCCTGGGCCAGCAGCATCTCCAGAACCCCCTCGCTGTCAGGGCTGTGTGTGGCCCTCCCTGTGTCAGAGCCTCTGCTTCCTGCTAGATATTCATGGAGGCTGCTTGGAAAGCCTCAGTCATAATGGGATCATTTTCCTGCAAGCTGTTTCAGAAGACATCATCCAGCCAGTCATATTTCTGTGCAGCATCTGTCAGGCTTCTGCACTTCAGCAAGCTTCAGACAGGACCATTTATAGTTTCAATAATGCTTTATTCAGAGACAGGTTATGATAACTTCCATTTCTCTGTTTTGTAGATATGATGTAATTTGAACATGTCTATGGAAGCCTGAATGAAGGAATTGTCTTGTGTATTTGATGAATATTCTAATTGAGAATAATATTCAATAAAGGCCAAGACAGGTGCTTTCTCCTTCTTGGGATTCCTAATTGCTGATGTGTGACCAGAATTTGTATGTCCTCTTAAACATCTTTCCAGTGGTTTCCCAGATTTATTACTGTTCCATACTACTGAACATTTGCATTAAAAGAATTTAAATGAGCATTTGCGTCGGTATTTGATGTAAGGGGGGTCTTGCTGCCACATGCAAATTCCACACGCGTAGAAGGCACAGTCAGGGGGCAACTTATAATTTGCTCTGGCTCTGGAAATGCATTGGCTCCCTGCACCTGAATGCTTCAGAGTTGTGCTGATGTGGTGGTTACCTCTGACACTTTTCTGGTTGCTCAGGTAGTTTGATGGTTGCGCCAGTGGCAAGTGATCAAGTGTTTTGAGTGGAAAAAGGGGGTTGGGAGATCTGGCTAATGGTGCTGCCTGCCTCAGCTGCTGGAGAAGAGGAAGGCCCCACTTCAGCTTCTCTCCCCAGAAGTGGTGACCCAAAAACCTGTCCTGGAAATGTCTGTCACCTTGCTGGAAACAGCTGGAAAACAGCAGCTGATTTTAGCAGTCTGGACTTTCCTTGCTTGCGACTGTTTCCATCAGCTTTTCATCATTTCCTGCTAACCTCTGTTCTTTGGGAAGTGTCTCCATGAAAGGACAGCAGAGAGGGAGATGAAAGTAGCCCTGTCCATCCCATCTGTCCTCCTCATGGCCCCATCCCCTCAGACAGCCCCAGCACCCTCCTACAGGCAGCTACTTGCTTGAGCGTTATAAAAGCATGGGCTGGAGACTCTCATTCTCCTGGTTTCTTGACCTTTTTCTCCACCCTCTTGGTTTCCCTCATTTTTCTGGCTGTTTTCTTCATTTGCAAACCTGGGTTTTGCAGTTTCTCCCAGCGCTCTTCCAGTTCTGCTGAGTGTGCAGGCGAGCTCAGGTCTCCCAGCAGACCACCTGGGAAACAGGAAACGCTCTGAAGCTCTGCATTAACTGAAAGACCATACTCAGTTCCCCCTTGGCTTCTCTGTTTCCATCTCCCGGTCTGATGTTGGGCCTTTAGTCCTACCAGTCATAACCGTGCTCACACGGAAGAGTCTCGGGTTGAGCTGCAGAGCCCTGTGCACCAGAAGGTCAGTGTATCTGTCTCTGGAAAAGCCTGGGATGTACATTTGGGCTCTCAAACAAATCTTCCCACTTCACTGATGTCTGATTTGACAAAAGCTTGGCTTTCTGAGGCCCTGCTGAGCAGGGGTGGTGCTCACGAGGCAACTCCCCCGTGGCCTCAGACCTGCTCTGGATCTGATACGATCTGGCCCCTCATTCCTCACTGTCACAAGGTTCTCCTCCGGTTTACTCGCAACGCTTTGCTCAGCTGTCTGAGGAGCAAAGTCGCGCACCAAGACAAGCAGCGTTCCTGTAGACTTGAGGGAGTCCCAAGTCCCAGTCCCAGTCCCAAGCGAGGAGTGGAGGTGGCACCAGCAACCCCTTCACAAAACCAAAATGTAAAGCCAGGATCTTGCCCGCGCTGTTGTGCCCAGGACAGGGTGTCACCCGTTTTCAGTGAAGAGCAGGAGACTTTCCAAGAGCCACCTCCAGCCTGAAGCCTCCATCCAGCTGGCTGCAGGAAGGAGCGGGGGGCACGTGCCCGGCTGAGGGCGGCAGGACGGGTACCGTGGGCGCAGCCCCGCTGCCTGGCCAGGGTGCCTGCTCCCTCCCCGGCACCTGCAGCCCCAGAAAGAAGTTAATGAGCGGTAATTAGAGCGGGATTCCTTGGTGTGTGTGTGTTAAAGGGAAGTGAAGCAGAGCACAAATCAAATCAAACGCGTTGCCGTCCTGCGAGAAGCGCGCAAGGGCTGAAGGTGCCGAGGCGCCGGCTCCGGTGAGAGGAGATGGCCCCTCTTTCCCATTCATGTATTTTGTATTATAAAATGACTGCGGTTGTCATAGCAACATAAAGGGAGCAGATCTCATTACTGAGGCCTGGCCACATTATTTTCTCCAAGGAATTTCTTCTTTTCATTATTTTTCTCCAAAGGTCAGTTATCCTCTGAGGCAGGGTGGGAGATTCTGCGAAAGGTGAAGCATATTCATGGCAGAATTCCCCTGGTGGAATTTACAATCATTTTGCTTTTTTATACTTGTAGAAAGATTTCTTTTAGTATAACATTTTCTTTTAACCCTTTCTGTGTGAAGCCCGGCTGCTCTGCACATCAAACCGGGCTAGTGACTAAGAAGCTTTGCAGAGGGATTTTCTACAGAAAGCGGAGAATTAATGTCACATCATGCTTGTATTATAACATAAATCAAAGTGTCATACTGCACGTGAGCATTTCTCTGACTTTTTGTTTGCCTTTCGCAGCTGCGCAAACTAAGAACTATTTCAAACTTTGTTCTGAGTCCGTTTCTTTTCTTTCTGTAAGGCTGTTGCTGCCGGCTGTGACCCAGCCTGTGTCCCGAGGAGTGGGCTCTGACCTCACCGACCGGTCCGGGAGTGGAGACTCTGTCTGTCCATCGCACGTCCTCACCTAATCCATCACGTGAATATCCAGGTGCTCAGCTGGAGATGCAGGAGAGTAAAAGCCCAAACACGGTGTTATGTGCCAGTGTGTGTTGGCGTGACCCCCCGAGAGCAGGCAGGGACCCCACGGCAGGCAGCAGGGAGCGGGCGGCCACTGGCCTCTCTCACCCTCTGTCACCAAGCGACCCTGGTGCGCAAGGCAAGAGCATCGCTGGAGTTCTGTGTGTAACTGTGACGTGACCGACGGTGGCTGCTGCGGTTTGTCAATTCCAGAATTTCACACAGATGCCACAGTTCCTTTTCAAATAACTATTTCCCATTACCTTGTTATTAAAGCTTTTAAACAAGCATTCCGAGTCCAACTGCCAACACATATTTTCTAAATATAATCTAATTGAGGAATGATGATACCGAGCCAAAGAGAGAGGAATGCAAATTGTACCTCTGTGGTATTATACCTATGAGGTGAGGTAAAAGACCTCTCTGGATCTCCAACACATCACTTGTGAGGTTGCCAAGGATAAAGTTTTTCCAGCTTTGCAGAGTTTTTGAGGATTGCTTGTCCTGAGATACGAGGAGACAGAATCAGACATGCTACAGGACAGAGCAGTTCTGTATTTTCTTACAGGATGCAGAGACCTGAAATCTCTCGAGGAGCTTTATAAGAGGATGTATGTATTTTTGTGCATATAGCTGTATAGAAATACTGGTTTGTATTTCTGTTTGCATGTCTTTGTAAATAATTGTGTGATATTAGATCTATAAAGGCTCTCGAATTCCACTCACACCTGTGTCACGTGCCCTGTGCTGATGCCGTGCAGTTGGAGGGTTCGCTGGTCTCCAGTGTGCGGGGGGCTGGCCCATCAAGCTGTACGGCACGGTCTTAAAGAAGTAATTAAGTTTGATATCCTGCTGTTATTTTTAATTTCTTTGATTTAACGTGGGTAAGCTTAACAGTCCTCATATAATACTGAAACAGCACAGAAATTTATCATGGCTCTTCCCATTATGAAGAAGAAAGTGGAAGGAACGAGCAGTAAGCGGGAGAGGCTGCGGAGAGCATATGGTCGTCAAGTCTTTACTCATTAGTGGAAATCTGCCTGAAAATGGGACCACTTTTTGCTATAAACCTCAGTCATGCCAAAATCCAGGGTTTCCCAGAATGGCTTCTCTGTGCACAGTGGAGCACCAGAGCGTGTTCAGTTGGCTGGCTAAGAGTTAAGTGGAAGACAAGGTCTGGGAAGGTAGGAAACCTCGTGGTGGAGACGTGGGGTGTACGGGATGTATGGAGTGTGGGATGTACAGGGTGTGGGATGTACAGAGTGTGGGCTGTGTGGAGCTGTCTTCCAGGAGCACAGGCTGGGCACGACTGGGGTGTGGGGCTGCTGGCATCAGTGGGAAGGTTCACTGGTCTCATGGGCTCTGCTTTCAGCTCCCTGGGGCAAGAAGTCTCCTTTGGGCTTGAGGGCTCCTCCTTCACTTGTTGTCTTCACAAAGAAGTGCTCGGTGCTTCCCGTCGCCCCCATCCACAGGGCACTGCTGGCACAGCCGCTCCAACGCCGTCACCCCAGCAGGGATGGCGCCTGTGGTGAGAGGGCCTGTGGGTGATGCTGTGCCTGAAGGCTCAGGGATGCTTGGGGGGGTCTTTGCCATCAGCTGTTGGAAGATCTTACGGTGTCTCGTGAAGCCAGTGTTAGAGATCCCATCCTTGTACTCTTCTTAAAAGGCGTCCTTGGCACTGAGCGGGGCAGACACTCTGGGACTCGGCTGCTCTGCCAGGCGAAAGGGAAGGAGCGTCGTCGCCATCGCCTCGTGGCTGCTCCTGCTCTGCTGTTCCAGGCTGCCTACGTGTTCCGGCTGTACGGGGGGAGGCCAGGGCAGAGGTAATGACACTGACCCGCTCCAAAGGTGTCTTAAAAATTAATGAATGCTAATGAATCCCCCGAGCTGTAAAAACAACAATAACGCCTGGCTGTTTTACAGCACCTTCCCTCAAGAGTGCTCAGCGTAGTTTAGCAGGTGCGTCACTACTGCCTGCAGCAGGGCTGAAGCCATCCCCGTGGCCAGTGCTGGCACATGCGTTGCGACTTCCATCTCAATGTCCATCTTCTGTACCGTGCATCTTGCATACAAAATGTATATTTGCATATGCAAATAAGCAGGCATCTAAGTGGCCACGTGTGCCTGCTAATGTCTGCTTTGCATGTTCGCTTTTGGTAACTGTGCCGGGTGAACGAGAGCGCGTGAATTTGTGTGTAACGGCCACGGCACGCTCTTCATGAGGGCAGAAAAAAAACAAGTAAATAAAAATGTGCCTCAATTTTAGAGTGATTTAGGAAGCTCTGGGTGTTATTTTAATAAAAAAGGACCAGCTGAGAGCTCTACTGCCCGGCGAGGTTCGGTTAGCACGTGCGAGCACACCGCCCCGGCAGAAATCCCGGCAAAGCCAGGGTTTGCAATGCACACGCGTTCCAGCTGAACTCTGGCGTTGCAGGCACCGTCACAATTGGGCTGATCTGACAGGTGATGTTGCCACGCAGCATTTTGCTTCCTATTCATCGCAGGCTGAACCACTGCTTAATTTTAATTGCGGTTTGCAGCAGGTAGATGGTGTCACATCACAGGCACTTCGGAGCGAGGCAGAGCGCTCGGAATAGATTATGAACACAGGTTATTATTGGGCTTTTAACTGTGCATTTAGCAGTGGTATACGTAAAGCTTTTAGCTTGTGCTCCTGTTTATTAATTAATAAAGGGCTCTGTTCTGACATTACTTACGTCCTTCTGTGTCTCTTGTTTTAGATGCGGGTCTCATTTACAATGATAAGTAGCCCAATGCACTTCTCATGAAATTCACTTAAAGCTGGCGGCCTTCCCTTCAGACGCGCGCCAGGATTCCTCGCTGCTGCCTCCCCTTTGGCAGAGTCTCCTCCAGAACCCCTCGTCAGCTCAACTTCTGCAGTTGGCACAGGGCAGAAGGGATGCCATGCCATGGGCAGCTGGGCGAAGCCACAGCCCTGCTTGGCACAGAGAAAGCCCTTCTCTGAGGACTGCCTGTGGTCAGTGAGGCTGAGGCTCCTCTGCATTGTCATTACTCGTGGTAGCTCCACCTTCCTGGAGGGATGGAAGATTTAAAACTGGCGCAGAGCATTCTGCAGCCATATGGCGCAGGGCACGCGTGCCAAAGCAGGACACGTGTCAGGCGGGTGTGGGAGCAGGGTAGTGCCTGGCACTGAAGGAGCAGGTCCAGCACCATGCTGGGGCAGAGCTGGTGGAGCTGGATCCGATCCCCTGGGCGGGAGAGTCACCAGAGCAGGAGGGAAGAGAATCCCTGAACACTGGGCAAAGTGCTGCTGAGCCCCAGCTTGTTTAATAGTGGTTTTATATGATTTTTCTATCCAGTCCATGCCCACCTCCCTCAGTTCCACCTGCTCCTTCAGGACTCTGAGACTGCAGCATCTCTCGACACTGGGGACAGCTGCCTGTGCCATACTCGTGTTGGAGTCCACGAGGTCTGGCCCCAGGGACATGGCTTCAGTGGCTGCTGCTCCCAGTGCTGCACTTCCCACCACACGGCCCCGTCCAGGTTTTCAACGTGCCCTGAGTTTGTGGTGTTGGGCGTCTGGAGTTTTTGCCCTTGGTCGGAGTGAGAGGTGCCTCTCTGCACCTCCTCCAGCAGCAGACATCATCCGAGGTGGCTGTGCTTGGGACGTGCCTCTGACTTGCTTTAGGCACAAGTTGCTCTGCTGGTGCCTGTCTCCTTTGCAGACTTTTTGGTTTGGTCTGGTTTGTT
This sequence comes from Megaceryle maxima, assembly GCA_024605025.1. Taxonomy (NCBI): domain Eukaryota; kingdom Metazoa; phylum Chordata; class Aves; order Coraciiformes; family Cerylidae; genus Megaceryle; species Megaceryle maxima. The sequence goes on from JANHGN010002401.1 coordinate 26,644, forward strand.
TTGTTGGGGTTTTTTTTGTTGTTTTTTTTTTCCTTCTGCCTTGTGGTGGGCCAACAACTCACAACAGAAACAACTTCTGATTAGGATCTGTTCAGGTATTTTTGTATCTTTAGCTCTCATTTAGATGACAAATCCCCAATAGGTGTGATAGTGAGAAGAGAAATGCGCACGACAGTTAAGGCAGAATAAAGTGGTGCGATAATGTGGTGTTTGTGCTTATTGCAAACACGTGCTGCACGGGGAAAGCCTCTGTGCCTCCAAGCAAGCCCGGGCTGCTCTCGCTCCTCCTGCTGCGAGTATTTGCAGGTGAACGAGGAGTGAACCCAGCTGGAGCCCGAGCTGCAGCTACGGGCGGTGTCCCCGCGGAGCGCCCCGTCCTCGCTGCTTGGCAGCGGAAAAGCCCGGAGGTGCATTCTCATCGTAGAAACTTGCAGGAAAAATGCTCAGGGTTTGTCCCATTTGCTCCTCGCTCCACCTCCAGCCTCAGGGGAGCCTAAGGGAGCTGAGGGCCAGCGAGGTGTTGCTGACCCTGGTGCCAGGGTTCCGCCCGCCCTCGAGTCCGGAGCGCAGCCGGGCACCGAGCGGCTCGGCCGGGGCAGAGCCGCTGCCACCGCTCCGGCTGCCACCGCTCGGGCTTGTGCAGGCTGCGGAGAAAACTCCCGGTGCTAAATCGCTGGCCCTGGAGTCAGCGGCTCAGGCTAATCTGGCGGTGTGAGTGTCAGCCTGGCCCGGGATGAGCATTCCTCCAAGGTGCACCAAACGCTAAGCAGATGTGTCAATAGTAAGGGTATTTTTTTCACGGATGTTGAAGGTTTGTTTTCATTAAGTATTCTGGAAACGTTGCTCTTTGTGCCTGAGTATTTGGGTTATGGAGCATACTGCAAGCTCTGAAATTTGCTTTTTTTTTTTTTTTATTTAAGTTTTTTTCTGACTTGAAAGGCTGGTTTTTATAACAGGTCAATTTCAGACCATTTGATATTGATATATGAAGATCCTCAGGGATTATTGTAATGCATTTTTCATCCTGCTGTGATAGTATCATATAAGGAAAATGGGACTGACTGTTAAGTACAAATTGAAAAAGACATGGTCATTTAAGATAACTCCTTATCTGTATACAAGGAAATGGTATCAGGGAAATAGACCACCAGTTGACAGAAATAAATTTTGCCTCAGGCTCCTCCTTCTCTTCCCCAGCTGCTCAGGCTTTCCCTTCCCATCCCTTCCCTGCCCTTATTCCATTCCTTTTACCTCCGCGTCTCAGCGGGCTGGGTGTGGACCCAGCCAGGCACCCCTCTGGGGCAGACAGCCCTGCCCAGGCCAGGGCAGCCCCGGGGACTCTGGGGACCCCCCAGAGCAGCTGCAGATGGTGCATCTGCCAGGCTGCCGCTGGCACCGATGGGTCCCGCCACTCTTCTTGGGACGAGCTCCTGACAGGGACACCCGGAATTTATTTGCCTGTGTCTGGATGTGCTGGAGCAAGTGGAGGAACTTAATGAATGATTTCTTTAGTCAAGTGAGAGCTGTTTGTTTTTATAGCCCTTATAAAAAGATAGGAAACAAACTCAATAAGCCAAGTCACACTCAATCCAGTCATATTTTTTTATTCCTGGCATTTTATCTCAACTCACTCTATTTTAATAAGCTATAAATCAGGACTTATTATGATGGTGTGAACAGTGTCAATGGGTCCTCTTAGTGCTCCCAGGAATGGCGCGGCACTGCCAGTACCTTTCTACAGACGGTCTGGCCTTTTGCTGGCTGGTGGGGTTTGCTGGAGAGTCTTCCTCACAGAAAACTGCAAAACCCATTTGAATTTATGATCATTTTGGAGTCTGAACAGGAAAAGTGTGTTTTTCCAGATCCTGTGAGGTAATCACAGTGCGATGACATATGTTGCAATTCCCTGTGTGCTGCCACACGCTATGCTGAGTGCAGTCTCTGAAGTATGCTTTCTCCTCCTCGGCGATTATTACATCCCGTTTGGACTCCGAGCGTTTTGACCATTAGCAGAATGAGGGCGATTACAATTTGGCATAAGGCACTGCAGTCAGAAGCCAATGTTTAGAGACAGTGGTATAAGAGAAGTCCCATAATTGGAGCTGTAGGGCTGAGTTTGCCAGAGTATCTATTATTGGCACCAAATCCTTCTTGGCGCTGCACCTATTGTAGCTGCACTTTGGCCCACACCTTGTTTCATACTGAGCCTGCAATTAAAACACAATCAATTGTCCCTGTCCAGCCCTTGGAGAGGCAGTTGTGCAGCCCAGAGTTCTCTATGTGCCCAAACAGCGCTCAAGGTGCCCGCGGTTTAACGCCCTGCACTTGCTGCTGGTGCTTTTTCCAGGGCTCACACACAGATTCGGAGAAGACTTTCTCAAACTTTGATTTAGTGCCACGGCAGTAACGAAGCAAAATCGCTCCACTGCAACACGATGTTCCTGTCTAATCTCCCAGGACTTCGGGACCTCCTGTCTGCAGTTCCCTCGACCTTATCCCTGAGCACTCAGCAGCTATTGCATTCAGTAGTCACCCTTTTTTATTGTATCTTTCTTGAATTGGTACTTTTGTCTTCCGTTTCCCAGTAGCGATGCCAAGGGACATGATAAACTTTCAGTGCTGCTCAGCCCTTATCTGGGGAAGCTCCACACTGGGCTGTAGGGAGGACACCGTTCGCTTTTTGGAGAAATGTTATCCCAGAATCCCATTTAGAGCCCACTCCTGGTGGCACTGGGCCTTTCACTGAGCCGGTTGCTTCATCTAACTGACTCACCAGCATGCTTTATAATTAAAATATTATAGTTGGAAACGTTGACTGTCTTCCAAATATGCCAGGAGGCTTCTGTTTGCACGGCTTGAAGCATAAGCTGGCAGCGAAGGCTGGTGTGGAGCAAAGACAAATGCGTTTATCTTGGGCTGCATACTGTCTCCTGCTCCAGCATCTCCCTAATTCACACAGCCCTGCTGTTGCTTGCATAGCTCAAAATTTCCTTCACACCTAACTGAACTTTGTTTTAAAGTCTTTTGTCTGACTGATGTCCAGAGAGCGCTCTGACATGAGCTCCGTGGCCTTTCGTTCCGGTTCTCTGTCGGTATTCACAATGTGGGGCTTTGGGAAAACCGCTGCCGGCGCTGGGGGAGAGGGCTGGGAGTGGGATGGGCACGGCGTGAGGAGTGGGTGCTGGGTGCCTGCACATGAGCGAGGGCAGAGCGGCTCCTGAAACTGATGAAACAGCCACGGGCAGAAGCCAAATCCTGCGGAAAGCAGCCACGGGGCCGCGGCTCAGCCCTGTACCACAGCGGTCCCCTGGGCAGCACTAGCCGCTGGTGGTCCCGACTGGTGCTTGGGAGCAGCCACGCTCCCACCATGTGTGTGCCATGGAGTTGCTTGGGGATGAGGGTGAAGGGGTGTGTGCTCTGGGTGGGGTCCCCTCTGCTGTCACCCAGTGCCTTTGCTGTGACCTGAACATCAGCTGGAAACAAAGGTGTTTGCCTGTCTCTTTCTTCAGGGGCTGCTTAAGACTGTACAAGGAGATAAGCAAATTATATGGCCTTAAATATCTGTGGGATCGGCGATTCTCAAGACAGCCATCACGGCAAGGCTAACAAGGGCACTTTAAACACCGAGTCAGGCATTTCTATTGCAGAGATCCTTGTCTCAGCCCTTCCCCGGGGAGAAGAGCAGACAGCAGGTTTGTTAAAGAACGGGGCTTTTCTTTTTTTTTTTTTTTTTTTTTGCCTTTTTTTTTTTTTTAAGTTTCTCAAAGTGAAAATCTTGTTTTTCTGCTATTGCTAAGGAAACTGAACGTTTTGTCCTTGCTGAGCTCCAGCTCTCGTTGCTGCGGTGGAAAAGACTCCAGACGGAGCTCAGCGTCCACGCGGGAGGTCAAAATGCTGAGGAGCGCACCCGAGCACGGCTCATGGCACGGAGCAGAGATGCCGGGACAGCCCTGCGGACACCTGGAGCAACGACAGCTCCGGCGGGCCCTGGGACGGGAAAGGGCCACACGCGAACTGGTGGGAAAGAAAAAAAAAAAACAAAAAAGAGAACAGGGGCCGAGCGTCCTTCTCTGCACATAGAGGAGGGGGGGGTGCCCCCGAGTGCGGCACCGGGCGATGCTTTGCCCTTTGCCAGCCTGGCACTCTCGGGTCTGGGAGCCTTGCTGGCTGCGGTGAGGAGAACGCGGCCAGGCAAAGCGGTGGCAGTGGCCGGTTCTCTGGCCGGCACGTGGGGCTGTGTGACCCCCCCCGTTCCCCACCCCATGGCCAGCGTCCCCCTGAGCACGGCCGCTTGCCGGGGGGCACTGGCCGTGCCTCTCCTCTCTGCCGCACACCTCGCCGGGGTGCGGCCTGAGGAGCCTGTGATGGGTCTATTGATTTATCAGCTGTTCCTTGGGGCTGGCAGGAAGGATAATCCTCATTAACACACCCATTATTGCTGCGGCTCCTCGGGAAAGAGTTCTGATTTAATTCTAGCTGTTGAAAAGAAAAGTGCTTTTGAATTAGTAATGTTTATCTAACACAGAAAACTCCAGGTCACCTGGGATAGTTCACAAGTGGTGTCTTGTATTTTGGAGGGAAGGGGAAAAGAGGGTTTTAAGAAGCAAAACCCTCCCCTGGGCTGGGCCGGAGGCTACAAGGCTGTGCAGGCTACAGAGCTGGGCACTCACCTTCTAAAGAGCATCCCAGATTGGAAGCCTGGATTTTTCTGGGCTGTTAATGTGTCAGGAGAGGCCCCACGCAAAGCAAGAGGTGAGAGAAGCTCCAGGGGGACATCTGGGGGCAGCTCCCAGCCCGCTGCCCACCCAGGGCTGACGCCCGTGCCCCACCGAAGGGCTCTGGGCTGCCCCCGCACCTCCGGCCACCGCTGCCGGTCCCGACGGGGTTTCAGACGGGGCTGCTCCGAGTCGCCTCCGGAGAGGCTGTTGAGGAGGAAAGCAGCGGGTGATGTGCTGGGTGCCAGGCCCGGGGAAGTGGTCTGGGATCCACTCGGGAGGTGAGATCCAGCTGGGATCCCTCAGAGCTGGTGGTGGAGCCGGTGACACGGGGCCCTGACCTGTCCCGGGGAGCTCGTTCTGCCCCGGGGAGCTCGTTCTGTCCCGCTCCAGCACCAGCCAGCAGTTAAAAAAGCCACCCAGCACCCTCCTGCTCTCAGCTGCCCCTCTGCTTCTCGCTGTAGCGGCCGTTTCGGGAGGATCCCTGTCTTGCTCCGGGTGATTTTCAGGGGGCTGAAGGATATTATTCTCTCTGGCAGCCTCATCAATACTTTTAATTAGCTTTTTTTTTTTTTTTTTTTTTACCCTGCTTCCATTGCCTTCATAGATATCAGCCTCTTAACAGATTTGAGTATGTTTTGAACTGCCATACTCAATGCCATTTAAATCACTTCTCAAGGGCACCGGGCCAGGGATGTGCAGTGGCAGTTTAAAAGGATTAGAGCCCTTTGTTTTTTCACAAGTGGTTCAATTTACAAAAGATCAGGGTTCAAGACCTGCACACTATAAAGTGACTTAAAGCCATGAAATCTATTTCTCACTAATTCTAGATTACTCTCTACTTAGGAGCCCAGGGTGCCAAAAATGGTGGGTTTTGTTAAAATGATATGAAATCCTAATGCAAGTCCTTTTAACCACTACTGCACAGTGTACAGTGTCATGCAAATGCTGGACCTATGCGAGCAATTATGTAGCAATGAACATGATCATTTCGATTAAACCAACACGTGTTTTCAAAGATTTTATTTGAAGCAGATAACCGTAAAACTTTGTCACCGAGCTTCTCCTCTCGGGCATATGCACAATGCGTTAAACACCCCACGTATCTCTTTTGTAAAGTCTGAGCATTAATTGCCCACTGCTCATTCAAGCAAAGCCCCCATTGAGGTAAATGGGGTTTTGTCTGAATAAAGGCTGCAGAATGGGACCTCTTGTCTGTGGGCAAGAGATAGGAGACCTATTTGTATTTTAGGGTCTCCTGCTGCAAAACTGGAGCATTAAGGAAGATGGGCTTGCTGTTAAAAAAGTTTTATCTTACTCAGCATCGTACTTGTAATTTGAAATGGAGAGAACCGGTGGCCCACGCCATCATGAATAAAGAACAGTGGGAGAAACTGGGTCAGGCTGGCAAGAAGGTAGGAGCTGCCCCGATTGTTTTTCTCCCAGCCATTAGCTTCACAAGAGAATCCTTTTTCTCACTGGACGACTGTACTTTATTTTTCTAAAGCAGTATCCCTCTGACAACCAAAAAGGAATACTGCATCTGCAAATGAATGGTGCCTGCAAAGAGACAACATGAAATTTTTAAAAAGCATGGTAATAAACGCTATTCAAAAAAACACAATCTCTGAAAAACACGGCCTATTGAAATGACAAGCCGAAAATCATTTGCTAAGCACTGAAATGGCCCCTTTTGTCACCCCAATCCTTCTGTTGACAGTTACCTTTCAATCCTACAATTGTGCAGTAAGTACTGATTTTTATTCAATGTTCTATTCACCCTGCGTATTAATGAAAAGAAAAAAAACTTGTAAGAATAGCCTTTAATAGGCTGATAGACAAGGCTCCCCTATTCTCCTGCTAGAGCTCCTCTTATCAGCTTCTCACAGTATTGCTTGCTCAATTCTTTCCCTTTTCTAAACTTTGCTCACCCATCTGGGCTTTTTCTCAACTGAGATGGAAACATTTTTATTTCAAAAGTCTCACTGACCTTTTCTTCTGCTCAAGACAGCGTGTTAGGTAAAGCACCGACCTCAGGCGAGCTCTTTTTTAGGCTGAAGGAGCACAGCGAGCGGATCTGGTCTCAGCCCATCCGAAGCGAGTGCTGCTCTGACCCCCTGCCAGAGGCTTGTTCCTCCGAGCGCTCCCGGGCCAGGGGTGATGGTGCAGAGACCCCATGCCCAGCGAGCAGGAGTGGAGCTCACCTTGCTCGCCCGTGCTCGCCCTTGCTCTCACTGCCCATCCCAGCGCTCCCAGCTGCGCTGTGCCCGTGGGAGCTGGGCTCCCAGTTTGGGGGTGGCTGTTCCTGCGGCAGGGGTAGGCTGGTCACAGCTGCTCAGCCTCGGAGGTGCCATCACAGGCGTGACCGTTTCCATTCCTTGGCCAGAGCAATGACTTTGATGTAGCTGTTGCAATTAGAAAGTGTATCATGAAAACTGGACAGTGTTATCCTTGGCTGAGAGCATCAAACAATAGTTCTCCCGAAGTTCCCGAAGCGGTAACGAGCAGCTTTGCCCAAACCTAGCAATTATATTCATTACGGTTAAAAATCAGCTTTGTAGCGCATGTCCCAGTCCGTGGCTGCAGACACATCCCCGCCCACAACCGAGCCGGTGGCGATGGGGGGGGGGCTGCCCCACGGTCTGGCTCCTGAGGCGCAGACGCCTGGCACTGACCCTGGTGAGAGGCTCTGCGGTGCCGCAGCACGGCTGGAGCGGGGGTCCCAGCGCTGCACGTCTGCCCGTGTGGCAGTGGCCCTGCAGCTTCCCCTGGTGAGCTGCCAGGCTCTTCGGCAGGGCACCAGCAGCCAGAGGGCTTGCGCAGTCCCACCGCCCGGGCCACCTGGAGTGACCAGCGTGGGCTGCAGGCCACGAGGGACAGGAGGGGCCTCTCAGCCCAGGGCAGCGAGGCTGTGTGTCCGCTCCCGCTCCCAGACGCACTGTGTGCCCCTTGCTTGGAGGGGAGAAGCCTCCTCCTTCTCCACATTCCCCACTCATGCAGTTTTTCTTTCCAGTAGGGAAATTCAGCACATAACTATCCAGGACTGCAAAAATGTAAACAGTCTGTGTTACATGTCTTCAAATTACAGCCCCGCTGCTCTACACATGTGCAGCTAATAGAAGCCCTCTGCTCACGGAGGCCCCAGTCCTGGCAAGTGCCAGCAACTGCCCGGTGCTCCCTGCCCTGGTCCCACTGGCCCCGGTGCTGCTCTGGGTCCCCACCAGCAGCAGTGCTGCCCCAGCTCTTCCCCCAGCACCGCCGTGCCCTCCTGCTCCCCACTGGCACCTCTGCCATCGCCGAGGGCAGCCCGGAGCTGGCCCAGCCGCCCAGCGATTATTAAATAGGAGAAGTCTACTTAGAGGTTGTTTGAATAGAGGAAATTGTTTTACATTGTGATGCAATATTTCCACACCGGGGTCTCATTTATGCAGCATATTAAAGTCAACACACTGCACATCTATCTCCATAAGGAGCTGGGCCCATTATCCCCAGTTACTTTTAAGCAGTCTTTGGCTTAGTTCTGACGTGCCTGCCAGTGCCATATATCACGGCGAATGCAGTTCTTTAAACTGCAGCTTGTGATTGATAGTTTAACCTTTTTCTCTGAGGTTAATTCGATATATGCTGGTGTAAACTATAAACCAAAGCTCCAGCCTGTCGGGAGGAGGTAATCTACATGGCACTCTTTATGAGATCTCAGGTGCTGCAGTAATTACACCATCTTCTCCTCCTCCCACTGCTACTTCTCCCTCCTGACTAGAGGAGGAGGAGGCTACTTGCTGCTTGCCAGCACCTGAGGAGTCCAGCTCTGAGTCTGCAGTGTCAGAAGAGGATGGTGCCTGGCTTGAGGGACCACCTGAGGCTCCTGCTCTCGCCAGCTCCCGCAGTCGTGCTGAGGTTTCCCTGTCTAGGGTGAGACTTGGGCATGGCTGGGCCCTCACATGTTCCTGGTGCTGCTCCTGGAAATTCTGGAGGCAGAAGTGTCAGGGTGATGAGCATCTGCCTCAGCACAGGGTGATCCTTTCATGGAGCTGGGAAGGGTGCGAGGCCATGCTGGGAACACAGACCCTCCTTCTTCCCCCCGACATCTTTGCAGGGTGGTTCTAAGCTCCTGGCTCCTCACTGCTCTCACACATCACAACCAGCATCATGGATGGTGATGATGTGGAGGCTTTGGTGCCCATGCCCATGGCAAGAGCCTTGATACTCTTCCCACCACTGTGGGAGGGCAGCTAAATCCTGTGCCGGAGCCTGAACCTCTCTTGGTTTCTTTATTTTTCTCTTCTTCCTCAGGCAGAAGGCAGAGGGTTTGGAGGGATGTGCTGCCTTCCAATCACTCTTGTGTGGCACCTTGTCAATAGAGCCCATGGCAAAGAGAAGGGGAGTCAAAGGGGATGCACGTGCTGTCGGAGGGTGCTGGGCCTCCACAGGCAGCTAGAACCTGTCTGAGCCACCCCCATGGCCAGGGCATGCCCTGAACTTCATGGGGGTGCAGGGCGAGGGATGTCCTCCAGACCCCTGGGCAGAGGCACAGTCTGCGGGTGTCAGGATGGGACATATTTGCCTCTCCAAGGCTGGGTGGGGGTTTTGTCTTGGGGAGGACCCTGTAGGAGATGTCAGGCTTCCCTTGGACCTCAGAGAACGCACTGGGTTCACGGACTGGGGGAAGGAGATGGACTGAGCAGAAGGGGCCAGGGGGCAGCTGCAGCTGGTGGGGATATGGGAGAGTCCTGGTTCCAGGCAGAGCACCAGTTCCTATTTGCAGCTTCCCACAGCCAGCCTGCCTGCAGCGTCTTTGTTAATGGAAGTGGTGGATACCCCTGGTCCCAGAGCAGCCTACACCATGGAGCCTCGTGCTGTGGCCTCTTAATATCAGAGATTTACAGATGGCATCTCTTTCCTCCAGTCTGGGCTCTCTTTATGGGTGTAGCCCAGAGCTGGGAGGCCACCCAGCTCCGCTGCTCTTGCAGGGACGCTGGAGCAAGTGCTTGCACTGCCCTTGGCCCTGTGGGGAGCCCGGTCCTCTGCTGATGGGACTCAGAAAACCCTGTTGCTGCTCTCCAGCTGGAGTGAGGTTTTCTGGGTCTGCAGGGAGTTTGCCATCAGCCTCGAGCCCTCCCTGCTGCCGAGGGTCTTGGTGCTGTCTCTCTGGTGACAGGCTGTGTGTGGCACGGCTGTAACCTGAAACACGCTGTAGGAATGACTGTGGTTCATGCATCTTTTTGACCTCTGTCCCCAAAGGGTCATTATTTCCATAGGAAATAACTATTTCTGCTCAAGATCAATAAGATTTTGTGGAGAAAAGGGAAGAATTTTAAAGGCTTGGTTTAATTTAATCTATTTCTTTGCAGGACGCTCCCTTTGGTAACAATAGGAATTCGATTCCTGCCAGAGCAGACTCCTTAATTAGACCCCACAAAATGAACAGTAACGTGTCTCTGGGCTGAAATTCTCCCTTTCTGGAGCTTGCAGAAAGGAGGGAGTTTCTAACTCATAATTGCATCTGAATGCAAATGGCTGTGCCAATGTGAATATATTAAAAGCAGCAGCGTCAGCAATCACTGTGAAAAAAAAATACATACAAATGAGGCCCTCGCTTATTGCTCCATTTGGATGCTGTGAAATGGCACCTTATTGTGTTATTATAAGATTTCTTGCTTAGTTAACAGAAAATGCTTACAATTAAGTCTGAACTCATTTAGTGCTCAGACTAATTCACATTAGAAAAAGGATGTGACCTCGGCTCCAGATCCCTTTTCCACGGCTCTTGCTCTCCTTGGAGGTGGCGGGGCTCGGAGGCAGCCGTGCTGCGTGCCCTGTCCTGGCATCGGGCAGTGTGGGGAAAGGCAGCACACGGTGCCAGGGACCTGCCTCGCACGGGGCCTTTGCACGTGGTGCCAGCATCCCCTGTGCTGTGCGAGGGGGCATCTGGAAAAAGCAGAAGGTTAGGGCAGGAGAGTGTTGCCTTTCCCAGTCTGGGGCTGGGAGGTGCTCAGCAAACTGAGCTCCTGTCCCTTTGGCTGCCCCCAGGAATCTGGAGAGCTGCTGAGGAGAGTCCTGCCACCTTCTGCTGCCGTCTCCACCAGTCACACCAGCACCAGCCGCCTGGGCAATGGCTGCACGTGGGACAGGCATTGGGATAATCCCTGTCCTGCTACCGAACAAGGGAGGGGGGGAGATGATGCCACATGATGGGCTTGATGTTTTTTCCACTTCTCTTAATTCCCTTAATTAGTGGAAACCATTGATTTTAATCTTCTTGTATCTCTGCCCTTTTTTATGACGTGAAGGATCACTCCTGGCACCTTCTAAGAAGGCTGTGAGGTAAATGAAGAGCTGAAATTTGTGTGCCTACCAAGCACTGTGCTGATGTGCCTGGCAGAAAACCCTCCCTGGTGTATCATATAAACACTCTGGCTTCCAAGCACAGTCTCAAACATGGTAACTCTGGCAGGGCCACGCACTGAGGAATGACCATGCGATAAATACTGACCAAGAGCAGCGCTGTAGGAAGCTCAGCGCGTGGCTTGGAGCTCTGCCCCGGTCCATCTGAGCAAAACACTCGCAGTGCAGATTGCGATAGTGACCTGGGTTTTAACATTTCCTAACTCCAAGTGCTTGGCTTTGAAACAATAACATTATTTAATGCTACAAATTTTGTGTGATTTTAATGGTGCCGCATTTTGTGTGTTTCAGAGGGTCAGCTTGTTCCCAGGGGCTGTGTTCCCAGGCCCAGGTGGGCCAGTGAAGGATAAGCACAGAGTGATCGTCACCATGGTGCATCTTACTCCAGGATGCTGACCATGGGGCTTTTGGAAAGGAGCTGTTGGAAAGGAGCCTGGTGCCAGCCTGTGTGAAGAGGGTGTTGACAGCAGGCTAACACCTGCTCAATACACCTCTGTCCTGCCATCAAAGCTGGCTCCCTGCCCTCTGCCCAAGGGCTTTGATTGATCCCCACACTTTGTCACCAGGGAGACAAGAATCAACCCCAAGGTGGGTGGTGGACTCTTCCGGACAGGTATCGTACTCGGCACAGAGCGGGACTGCCACGTCTGCCTCTGGCAGTGGCTGTTCCCATGAAGGAATACAAGTGTGTACAATTCACCCACACCTGTAAATGTGGGCACAATCCCACAGCCTGCAAAACACCCTGAGATCTGGACCCCTCACTGCTGAGCAGCCTGGCTCAGCAAACCCCGGCACTCGCTTCTGCACCAAGGGTGGGATGGGGATGGGGGGGAACGGGACACAGATAAGTGCTGGACCTCCAGCCAAGCACGGCTTGAACCACAGAGCCCAGGGTGCTCAGAAGGAATTGCCACCGAGTGCGGGCAGTTTTCAGTGGTCATCCATTGGCTGTGGCTGCTGGTGGCTCTCGGGAGCCGAGCTGGGGGTGCCTGGGCTGGCACATCTGCAGCACGCTGATGTCTGTGCAACTCGGGGAGCCATGGGCCCCGAAGAGGGTGTGTGTGGGGTGGGCTTGGCACCTCTGCGTAGCCTTGGTAAGCTGTACTGGTGACAGAGGATGAGCTGTGCTGATTTAAGGGGCTATCCAGCCCCTGGGTGTGTGGGTGTGTGCATGTTACAGGGAGGTGAGTTCCCTGTCCAGGTCTCCGGTCAGCTTAACCCTCCCTGGGGCATCATCTCCCATCTAGTCTCCCGCTGACTGTGACATCTCACTGCGGCACCAGGGAACACAAGATAGCCACTTGTGCCAGGGATTAAGTCATTAATTGTAAAGGGATGTCAGACAGACTCCTAGAGACAGACAAACATAGTGTGCTGCCGTCAGGAACTGGCTGTGTGTGCACCAGTCTGTGCTGAGGCGAGGGGACGGGCACCTCACCAAACCTCGACAGGCAGAACTGTCCCCCCACGTGCCTGTGGTCTGCAGGCCCTGCCCGTGGGCTCCTCTGCAGCGTTGCCCCTGCCTGGCAGCTCTGCCAAAGCCAGAGACCCGGTGGCAGGGCCCCGTCCACGGCAAACAGAGTGGGTACCTGGGGGAGTCCTGCGGATCGCGGATCCCGCCCATGGCATCGCACGGCGAGGTTATTCCAGGGAAACAAACCCGTCCGGGTGCTGGCGGGGCTGTGCTCCTTCGCTTCCTGACACGGCTGCGGGGGTCCTCTCCCAGCCACCCAAGTATCAACACTCCTCTTGTACAAATAGTAACTGTAGAGAGAGGCCTGTGGATAAATTATTATTGTGACCCTCATTCCGGTGTGATAAACTTTCTCGAGCTGCTGAGTGAAAAGTCAAAATTTGCATTTAAATAGAAAACGTTGGGCAGGGTGTAGCACACCAGGACCTGTGCTTGGCCGGGGTGCCTGGGCTGTGGTGAAAACACCAGCGGCAGCAGTTCCAGGGTCCCGGGAAGCAGATCTCCAAGATGGGCTGCACCAGAGCCTCGCCTGCCTCTCCTGCACCCACCACCCACTCTGCTTGCTGTGGGCTGTGTGCCCGGCATGGGGCTCCCGGCCGCTCTCTGCAGGTTGGTATCGTGGGCTTGCGACACACGGACTGGTCTGTCTGTCCCTGTCAACGTGCCCAGGGAGCCCCAGATCCCTCCCCTGGGCTCGCAACTTGCTCGCAGCGGTGCCCCTGCCCCAGGTGGTGCTGGCCAGGCTTTGCTGGCCCCCTCCACTGCTGCCTTTTGTTTCATCCCCTGTCCTGAGAGCTGGGGCTGTGCGGGACACCAGCCAAGGCAGCAAGGGCAGTGTGCCACAAGGAGAAGTGTAAAGCTTTTTAGGACATATATAAATTAATTAAAATCCTTTGGAAGGTTAACAAGGTCCACTCTGTCTGTCATTAAAGTAACTTCATGCATTTAAATTTTAACAGTCAAACCAATTAGCAATGAAAATGTTGTATGAACTGCTTTTTATTGGATTCTGGTCAAGTCGGAATTGGTTAAATGTTTGATGTTTAACAGATTTATTTTTTCCCCTTCTTCTCTCTTCATTTTAAACACAACCTGTGTTTCCCAGTCCAGGGGAAGACAGTGATGCCTGGGGGGGGAATGGAGCACAGGGCATGTTGCCCATCACCCTGAACTGTGTGGGCAGGGGCACCTGAAAGCTCTTTCCTGGGAGGGCAGCAGGCAGCAGAGAGCATCCTCTGGTAGGCAAGAGAAATTAACGTGCAGTGAAATGGGTTAGGGCTGCCAAGAGGTGCAGCACTTCCTTTCTTTACCAAACTTGTACTGATCTGGCCATTTTTGCTGTGCTGAGGTGGCTTCTGCGTCACCGTGGGGTCACTGTGCACCTCACTCTGCCCCAGCTGTTGGCACACAGGGAAACACGAGCGTGGGCAGCACACCCAGCACATCCCTCAGCCCAGCTGCAGCATCCTGCTGCTGGTGGCAAGTCACAGCTGGACCAGTGGGTCACAGGAGCACCACAGGTCAGAAAGTGGGATGGCAGCAGTGGCAGCCAGGGCCACACTGACCCCACACTGCAGGCACCTGGCACCCTCACCCCACACTGAGCATCATCAGGACAACGCTTGTGACTCTTGGTGATGCCTTTCAGAACCTGCTGCTACAGGGATCCCTCAGACCCCCTTCCCCCTCTAAAAGGGCAGTAGAGAAAAATCATGTGCACAAGGGGCCCCAAAAGCTGATGCAGCAAGTTCCAAGCCTCAGCAGAAATTACAGGATTACAGCACATCTTCTGCCCTTAATAAGGACCATGTGAATCGGGATGTTTGTGTAATTGCAGGCGGTCGCATGGCCAGGCAGCCATCAGAGCGCATGGCAAAGGGATCAGCCCAGAGGAGATGTGGATGGTACCTGATTAGTTCAATTGTCAGCACGTGTTCTGCTTCTCTTGCAAACACCAACAGTTTCAAGCAGCATTCAGGGCATCCAGCATCTTCCAGTCTGGGGCTGGTAACTGCCAGTGGTGGGAGAGGGTTGCCCAGGGCAGAGTGGAACCAACCTTGGCCCCACTTATCTCACTCCTGGAGAAACTCAGGAGGAGTTGTTGCCCAACTGTGTGGATACTTCAAGGCACTTTCTTCAGAGGAAGCTGGAAGCAACAAGTGGTGCCGGGAGTGAACAAGATGTTCTGATCAGAAGCCTATTTCTGTCTCAGTGTGGAAGCAGGTCCATCCAAACAGAAATACTCAGTGTCAGGACAGGGGATAACTTCTCTGCAGATGGCCATGGCAATATTTATTCCCCCCTCCCTGAACCCGGACCTGAAATGGCAAAATGACACAGGACAGATCCAGGACACAGGGGGTTTGCTGCAGGACTTTGTCCCTCTGCAGGGCCAGGACTTGATCTGTGCTTCCAGGATCCCCAGGATGAGCCCTTCAGAAATGGTGGGCCAGGGAATTAAAGCTTCTCAATGCGGATCACTGATCAAAATGAATAATTATGGGGGGAGGGATGGAAGGGGGAGTGGAGGTTAATTCTCGGCAGAGCTGCTCCCAGGGTCTGTGCACCAAAGCTGCAGCTCCAAGCACCCCTGAGAGCAGTTGTGGAAACCAGATGTTGAGGAGCAGTTGCGAGGGGGAGGGAAAGCGAGGGGCTGGTATCTGTTCATAATTACTCTTGATTTTGTGCGATGACATTGAGATTGTAGGCAAACATGAAAGAACACTTGTGGGGACAGCAACGTTCATGCCGGCCGATGGATTAATAAAGCATGACTGACGCGCAGGGAGCGGGAAGGCGCACATGGAAGTGTTTTGTGGGGGTTTGATGTTCCACAGGCCCAAGGAGACCCTCACCCATGCTGCTGATTGCCCCCCCCCCCACCCCCCCCCAGCACAGCAATCAGAGCACCACACTTGGAAAGCTCCCAACCCTTCCCGTGCCACTCTCCAACACCTACATCTGACCAGTAAATACTCACGTTGCTGTGCTGGGGGGGTCCTCAGGCCACACAAGGACCCTGGCTCAGGAACACACACTTCAGTGCAGGACACAGGCCCACTTGCCTCTGGCAGATGCACAGCAGCCCCCCAGCATGACAGCCCCAGGGGTGCTCCCAGCAGGACTGGCAGGGTGCAGACATGGGGCTAGCACCCACCGAGGCCAGGCATCACCTCAGGAAGGCAATGGCATTATCAGGAACCCCAGCTTCTGCTGGAGGCTCCTGCAGCCCGAGGGGGATGCATGAGCCAGGATCAGTGCCCAGACACTCCCTGGTCAGTTGGGCAGTGGCTCCCAGTGGCACAGGGTCAAACCCATCAGAGCTGGTGCTGGCCAGCTCAGCAGATGGAGGCCCTGGCCACACAGAGCACTGAGTGAGCTCTACCATCATGGAAGCCTGGTCTTGAAGGCCTTCTCCCCTGGGGTATGAGGGAAACTGCACCTCATTGCAGCGAGCAATTTGCCAGGTCCCAAGGAGTGGGGAAGACTCCCACAGACACCAGTGGCAACGTTAAAAATGAGTTTAATCAAGTTCCTTCACTCTTTGAGGAAGCAATAAAGATAAAGGGTGATCAAACAAGCAGTATGCTTTCCAGTTGCAGTGAAGTGTTGTGTCAGCAGCTGGAATGCATTCTTCATAGAAATTTACCCTTCTTTTCATAACATGGCTGGTGCAACCAGCCTAGTGTAGGGTACCCCAAGATCTGCATCCCCAGCATCAGCCCACAGGTAACATGGTAGGTGCTTATTCAGAGCCTGAAGACTCAGTTCCACCAGCCCTGGCACCCAGGGCTGCTGCAGGAGAAGACACTTTCATCTGGAAAAGCATTCAGGGGTGCAGAGATGGAGAAGTGTCCCAGAAAGCGGAGTGAACCTCTTAGGAAAGCAAGTCACTGGCTCAATAACAGCATATTAATGGTTAAATTTTAAAGCTTACCCACTTGTAGTTAAATTGGAGCAATTAACAAGTAATCAGATTAACAAAGTGCTGTATTCTGGATAAAAGGATTTTTTCTTTAGTAATTGCCCTGTGGCACAGCACAGACCCTGCAATTTAGGCAGTGGGATGGGAACACAGGCTGGGGAGCTGGAGCTCACCCCGGCCAGGCCACCTGCAGGGCAGGGTGCAGGCAGTGCCCATCATTGGCACTGTCACACACAGCTCCACAGCCTCTAGAGTCTAAAGCAACTGTTCCTTCCTTTCCTTGGAAGGGTACCTGGCTGCTGTCAGGTCCCAGGTGGACCCTGGGATCCAGATATGACCCGTTCTTTAGGAGGAGGACCTGGCCCAGCTTTGAATCCTATGCTTGGCAGGGTTTCACCCAGCAGGTAGGCTCATTCATGCTTCTGGAGAAAGACAACCTTCCAAGGCAGTGGAGCCGGGCGGATGAGAGACCCGGGAAGCACAAACCAGGCTCTGCTCAGAGCAAAGGGGAGTCACTTCAGTCACCAGGCACCTCCACACACACACTTCAAACCTGGAGAGAGGCTGTTGCAATGCTTAATTGGTAAAATAATGAGAAAAGGAGCGTGTGAATGGGGAGACCAGAAGAGCAGATGGGCGACAGGGGCTGCCCAGCTTCACAAGCAAATTCCAGACGCTTCTGGGATTCCTCGCACCAGCAGGGTTTGTTTTGTTAGCGGTTTGGCATCCTTCCTTTCCTACCCTTCGTGTTTTGTAGGAGCAGCCTTGGTGGGTGCAGGGCTGGGAAAGCGCAGAGCAGCACTTTGTGTCTCACTGGCGAGTGCCAGCAGCTGCCAGGCTCTCCAGCGGGCTCACGGATTGTTTTGCTCCTTCCTCTGCATTCAAACCACTATCACCAGCCCTGTTCTTAATCATTGCAGGTCAAACCAGGCTGAAGCCTGCGGTTGGCTGCTGTTTAACTCTGTGGCTGGGAAGGGGTCATATCTCTTCACAGGCTGGGGCAGAGCTGCAGGACCTGGTCTGACAGCCAGACAGTTCAGGGTGCTCCCTGCCCCGTCCTCTGCTGCCAGAAAACATCCAGGCTCTGCCTCACCAGCCACTGAGGCAGAGTCTCCAGGGCAGTTCTGGTAGCTCTGTGCTCCTTCCTGCACACCCAGCTCAGCACCCTTCCCACCAGGCACAGTGGCTGGTGGTGGTGTAGAAGTGTCACAGGTGCACATGAGAGTGGCCAGCTCAAAGATGGACTTGATGATCTTAGAGGTCTCTTCCAACCAAAATGATTCTATGATTTTCAGGGAAAATCCAGTATAAGCCATTAGCAAATCCAGGATCTACTCGCTCTTCTGGAGGAAAACTACTGCCAGTCCAGCAGGTGGATGTCTGTGATACCTCCTGCCCACAGCACAGACAGAAGCACCAGTATTTCTCTCCCACTATCTTTAGCACTGCAGCTGAGGGTCTCCCCATCAGGTGCACTTCAGTTCCTGGTCAAACCAGACAAGAACAGCTCCAAACACACAGAGCAGAGGTGTCTGACTCACACCACTTTCCAGACCCCTCTGCGGTGAGTTCTCTTGCCTTGCTGGCCACCAGCCACACTGCACTGGACGGGGAGCAACACCAGAGGCCAAGCTGCAAGCTCATTTGTCTCTGTAGCAGCATCCTGGCCTCTCCTGAGGAGCCTGGACTGGCTACTCTACCTATAGGGGCAGGGAAACCTCCCAAGAGATTGAGGACTGCCTCCTGGATTCTGTCACTGCTTGTCCTGAGCCACACAAACTGGTAGCTTCTAGGAGGAATAAACAAAATCCTCAATGGTTCGCTTTACACCCCTATCTCTGCTCCTAAGAGCACTGCCTTTGAGCAGCAGCCCTGAAGGAGGCAGCTTGCACCTGAAAGGTCCTGTCCCCTACAGCCAAGATCTCAGCTCCTAGGGACACATCTACAGACTGTGCTCAGTGCTCCACTCACCTCTGGTGTAGCCAACAGTCCCAGTCTGGAGAGCACCCAGAACTCCAAAGTCCCTCATCAGCCCTGTGGCAGAAAGAGGGGACCTTCTCAGCCCCACTCTTAAATACTCCTCCCCAAAGCAGAGGAATCCCCTGCTTCTATCACTTGCAGCTGGTTCCAGGTTCAGCTGGTCCCTGATTGCCACCCAGCTTAACTCCTTCCACACCACCCAGGACCATGCTCCTGGGGCTCGGTGCTATAGGGGTGCCCAGCACAGCCCCTGCCCTGGAGGTGTCCGGTGCCGTGCCAGTCCGTGTGCCCCCAGCAGCAGGAGGGTGGTTTGCCATGTGCTGCCACCGTGCAGCATCCCCAGCTAACAAGGAGCAATGGGGCAGAACCACGCCTGAGGTTTCCCAGCACACCAGGACTCGGCGGGGGGACCCCGGGCTGTTCTGATGAATACTTGTGGCGTTCGTGGGCAGTTAGAGGATTAAGTGCTAACCCCAGCGTGTTTGTGTCGATGTGTGCGTGTGCTTGCCGCGGGGGCGGCCGGGCTGGCCAGGGATGGCCTCTCTCCAGAGCAGTAAAGCTCGGCGCAGGATTGTTTTCTCGAGGCCAGGATTATCGTGCTGATCTGGGTAGCTAGCCACAGCTCCAATCCTATTATTCCATTAACATGGGCGTTATAAGGTGACACTCTGCATCTGCTTGACAAAATGCAGCTTCAGACTTCGCACTGAGCATTTTAACCGAAAGGAATTTAGTTTTCACTTGAAGAGGATTCTCTATTATTATTGGCTTATAGCTGCTTAGAAATAAACAGCAATAAATACTCTGCCAATTTACTTTCAGAATGTTCTCATTTGAAACACGCCATGCAGAAAAATATTAACAAAATAAACTCCTAGCTTATAAAAGGCTAAAGAGAGCTTTTTTTTTTTTTTTTTTTTTTGAGTGTCAATGTTTGTAGAAGTATTTTCTAAAGAAGCTGCAATTTGAATTAAGCAGCTATCAGTAGCGTGTTCTCTCAGGGCAAGCCACCGGAGATTGCTCTGCACATTTGCAGGCGAGGAATCTTGGAGCAGCCTTGGCAGTAGGGAGGGGTGGTGGAGCATCGCTGCCTTCAGGAGTCACAGAAAACCAGGGAGTGACCAGCTTTGGGAAAGGTCTACACCTTGCCAGTCCCCCCAGGTGATCCTCCAGCAGCCATCTCCATTTACATCGCCTCATTGTTTATGGAACAGTTGCAAGCTGTGTCTTCCAGCTCTTGGGTATCAGTGTGCGAGTGAAGAAGAAGGACACCGGTGCCTCGACACCGAACGTAACAGAGTTGTATTGTTCTTGTAATGAGCCCGGCTCTGGGATGGGAGACACAAAGCTTACACAATTACATTACAACTGAATAGGATTGCATTAGTTAATGGAGATGACCTCCAAAGAGGGACGTTCTCCTCTTATTAAGATAATTACATTAAGTTCCCTTCTCAAACTCAGCCTACAAGGGTGTTTTTCCATGATATACAGCACGTCAGTTCCCATGTAGTTTCTCTGGATTCCTGGTCGATGGCTATTGCTGATGGGAGGGTGGGTGTTACAGGTGTCTCCAGAGGGAGAGGTGGGGCTTCCAGCAGGATGGGTTCTGTTGTCAGGGCTGGGAGCACGCAGAAGGCTCTGCCGAGTGTGCTGATCATCAGAGCACGGAGCCCAGAATATCCAGCTTTTCCTGGATGCGCCAGGACCCCAACAACCACAGGAGTTAGGGCCTGGACATACCCGCAAGATGAGAAGGGACAACGTCCAGGATAGAGCTCTTACTGAAGAGCTGCATTTTAAGGGAAAATGATTAAGGATTTTGTGGCCAAAAGTCTCCATCACAAGGCATTCAGTTGGGAAGGGGACACAAAGTCCACCCTGCAAGTTGGGTGCCTATGAAAGTGCAGTTTTTCCAGACTGGAAGACTCACAGACGCAGAGACGAGCCTCACTCCATCGCTTCCCTTTCTCAACTTGGCATGTGCTAGTCCAGTGCCAGCCCAGGAGGTGCTAACATGATAAAGTGTGAAAGCCTGAAATAAAGCTTAACACAGAGTTTGGAATGGAGTTGTTCAGCATTATTGGCTTGTAAATTGTTCCTGTGATGAGATTTAGTAAAAGACTGAAGAGGTCTTTTGGCAGTGGGAGAGTATTTATGATGCTTTTGTACTGGTACACGAACTCTTTCTTGTTTTGCCCGTGTTTGTGGCTGCCCTGGAGGCTGCGTCCTTGTTTATTAGTGCTTTTTATACACTGGTGCCAGAGAGGTTTGGGGCTTTTCCAGCCCTTAGGCACTTCACTGCAAAGGTGCCAGAGAGGAAAACTGCCGGTCAGGAGTCCCCAGCCTGGCAAAGAGAAGCAGGAGGCCCATGGTCCATCCTTAGGGACAGGAGGTTTGGGGGGGACTGGCATCTGTCTTGGTGGCAGAAGCTGGGCTTTCCCACCTTTGCTTTTCTGCACTGCAGGGTTGGCAGGGAATCCCTGCTTTTCAGGTCCAGATCCCATGAGATACCCTGGTCCTGCTACCTGGCTGCCAGAGGAGCCCGTGATGCCCTGTCCTGGCCTAGGGGATGCTGATTGGTGACCAGGAGCACTGGGGATGGCTGGGCAGGGCCATGCCCCTCCACCCTCCCTCTGGCTGCATGTGGTGGCACTGAGGTTGCCCTCACTCACACCGCTGAGGCTGCCAGTTCGCTGCTTCCACCAAAGCAAACTCCACGCCGTGAGGAGCTGAGCTCAGCGAGGGGCTGGCAGGTCATTTTCTGTGGGCATTTCTGACAACAAACCAGCTCTGCGAGCACTCACGAGGACGGAGGGCATAGGAAGAGCTTGCTGAACGGAAGCTTCATTCTGAATTTGCCCAGATGTTGCCCCTTGTGTCAGGACAGAGGTCATGGGGAAAGCGGGATATTCAGGCCAGCGTTTGCACAGGAGCGACAGAGACATCTTCCTTTAGCACCCCCGTCACGTCTGCAGCCATCACGCTGCTGCTGGCAGCCGAGTGCCTTTGTGTCCCCATGCCCGCACCGCTGAGAGTCAGAGTGATCGCTAATGCCACGGTTCCCACCCTGCACGCTTTGGAGGGGCTTCTCTCCCCTCGGCGGTGCTGTCCTTGAGAAGCACCGTTAGGTACCCTCGGGTGGGAATTTACGGCTGTATGAGCCCACAAAGGGCACAGCCCTCCTCCAAAGAACAGTGCTGTGCATGGCTTCCTAGAGCAGCAGAGGCACAGCAGACCTGCCACCACCTCCCTTTAAGCTTTCTAATGCAGGAAGCAAAACCCGTGTCTGAGCAGAGACTGACAGACTTTCCAGGAAAGACGGCACCCCTGGGATCTCTGGAATAAGCGCTGTAGCAGGTTGCAGCGTTTATGCACTGGTCATGTCAGGCCAAATGGGACATGATGCCCCTGCTGACTGCTGGGCTGGTTGCCACTGGGAGTCTCACATTCGGGTTGCAGACACACTTGGGACTCCCCTATTTGTACTTACAACAAAACGAAAGCTGAGCTAAAGCCCAGCGACGTGCACGAACAACACTCTTGCAGGGCTGGGAGGAGAACGTCCAGAGGCTCGCAGCAGCTCTTCCCATTGTGCCTGCTGGCAGGTTGTGCTGGCGTGCGGGGACAACCCCCTGTGTGGCTGGTGCAGACTGTCTCTTACTCCTGCCCTTGCTTTTTCCTCATATAATGGGGGTTTTGAGCC
The DNA here is from genome assembly GCA_024605025.1 of Megaceryle maxima. Classification (NCBI taxonomy): domain Eukaryota; kingdom Metazoa; phylum Chordata; class Aves; order Coraciiformes; family Cerylidae; genus Megaceryle; species Megaceryle maxima. The sequence continues at coordinate 48,852 of JANHGN010002401.1, forward strand.
TAAAAGCAGCAAGCCTGAGAACCATGGTCTGTTTGCAGGAGCAGGGAACTGGAAGTGGGATGCTGCAAGGTCTGGAGGAATCAGGAGATTGCACAGGCAGAAGAGGGAGGCTCAGGGGAGACCTTCTGGCTCTGACAGCTCCTGACAGGAGGTTGGATCCAGGGGGGGTTGAGCTCTGCTCCCAAGGAACAAGGGACAGGACAAGAGGAACCGGCCTCAAGTTCTGCCAGAGAAGGTTTAGGTTGGACATCTCTCTGCTCTAGTTATTAGGTTCTGCTCCACTGGGGGAAGCCTTAGGCACAGGCTCAGCTCTGCCTTCACATCCCAAGGACAGACACGGTGCCCACAGGAAGGGACTACGGACACTGCCCAGCCACCCCAACTATTCACCAGCTCTTGCTGCTGAAGTGATACAGACTGGTGCATCACACCAGGAGCACCGTGGAAATCCCACCTTACCTTACCTTACCTCACCTCACCACACCAACTGTGGGTATGTGAGCCCTTGGGAATGGATGGACAATCCACCCTTCTGCTCCAGGATCTGGAGGCTGGGCTGCTGCAGGCTCCTCTGCCCTGGCAGGCTCCTCACCGTTGGTATCTAGGAGCTGTGGGTTCTGAGCTGAGGCTGGTGAGAAGGTGTTGAGAGGCAACATATCTCCAACGTGCAGGACAGAGGCACTGCCCTGCAGCTGCTCTGCTCAACTAAACCTCTCCTGGGAGCCTCAGACTGTGAGGAGATGCCTTGAACTATTCCTGGCTCATGGATGGGCTGTTCTGTGGTATCCTCCCATCTTAGGCATCGTCAGGGTGGGACTTATGGACTGTCACTAGGTTCATATAAAACATGATGGATCTTACTGTAATCCGTGGAGCCCACGTAAAAAGATACTCTCTAGACATCTATAAAACATGCTGGGATTTGCAATTAAAATACCTGGGTGGTGACTGTGCCCACAACCAGCTTTCCCTCCCTCTACAGTTTAGAGCAGCTCCATGTAAACCCTGTTTTGCAATAGCTGTTTAAATAACAATCTGCCTTCAAAGGAATATATTTAGAACAGAGGGTCCCCCCCCCCCCATAAGCGCGCTCTGAATGTTTGAATGATTTCAGCTGGTTTGGCGAGAGTTCCCTGTGATATCACGATCCGACCATTTCTTTGTGGATTTGGTGTGCTCAGGCACTGAGAGGCTCTCGCAGCCCCACTGCTGAAGTCCCACAAGCTGCGTTCCCAGATGCACATGAAGCTGGTACAGTGCAAGGAACGTGCACTGCACAGGGCCATTCGATGTGCCAGCCCAAAGTGGGCTGCTTTTTGCTTCTCTGCGGGCTGTCATGAGCTGCTGGGGGAACAGTTTCCTGTGCTGGTCACCCGGCAGCGTTTCCTGGTTGGGGTGACTGTTCAGTGGCCGCTCTGGCAGAGCAGGACACGCTTGCATAACCGTAGGTGGACAGATTTTCCCTGTTAATGCACGTGTGTGGCTTTGACACTTTAATATTAACAAGGCGTCTCCGTGGGGCAGGAGGTGGGTTGGCTTGTTTAAAATCCCGGAGTCTTCCGCACAGAGGTGCATTCGCAGCTCTCACATAAGCGATTGCTCTGATTTGTAGCTGCAGCAGGCTGGGACTGGGAGGATTTTCTGAATGTCAAGCAAATATTGATCTTTTCATTTGCCAGAGAACGCCCCTCGGCCCTGCCAGCCAGGTGACTCGTGGCAAACCAGCCGGCTGCCCTCGCCTTGGGAACCGCCGCCTGCCTGGCTCTCTCTTGATGGTACAAAGCCAGTTCCTCTTATTATCTGCCGGTTGCAGATGTTCATAAAGCTGTGAATCAACAGCTCTGGAGTTGATAGTTTTTGGGCTAGGTCGTGTTCAGATTTCTGTGATTTTTTTAGCAAAGGAAAAGCAGCAATTTATGGGCAAAAGGACATCAGAAACATTTGATTTCCTGTTACAAACATCCCCCTTCTGCGCGGGGCCCCAGCCCTACGGGCTAAGCAGCGGAGGCTGCGTGGCTGGCGGCAGAGAGGAGCTCTGCAGAGAGCACAGGGGAGAGCCGCAGAGGAACCTGGGGTCCTACCCATCTGAGCATCACACGCCGAGCATGCTCCTTACAAGGGCTCCTTTGTTCCCGCGAAGGTCTCACCTGAGTAGTGCTGCTCCGGGGCGGGGTTGTAATTAGCAACAGGAGCCCGGCCACGCTCGTCCTCCCCGAGGCAGCTCTGATCATGTCTCTGCAGCTCTCCAAATTTTTTGCCCAGGTGGTGAAGCCGAGGGGGGTGGTACAGAGGGATGAGCTCTGCTCCCACCATCCCCTCCTCGCCTTCGGGAACGTCTGCTCCTCAGAGCCCGGCTGCACGGGCACAGCGGCGCATGCAGCTGCCTTGGCTTCACAGTGGGAGGAAAGGTAGAGAAAGATCTAAAGTAAGCCCTGAATGACTCTTCAGAGCCCCTTCGCACACCCACCCGAAAGGAGATTGACTGCAGTGGAGATCTGGGTTGCTGCAGTTGCAGACCCATCTTTCAGCTGCTGTTGTGGTGTCTGCAGAGAAAAGCAACCCCCACAGGATAGTGTTGGTGGGGGCTGACACACTCCCACGGCCAGTGTCAGAAGAAAACTCAGACCACTGGGTCTACTTTACTGTTGGAGTCTTATGCTTGACTCGGTATTGATTAGGTCACTCTACCTCCCCTATTTTCTCAAATTAAACAAGATGTTGCCTTCCACAGATGAAGAAAAGGTATTTTGGCAAAGAACGTGTCATGCACAAGGTGAAAAAATAAGCTTTGCATTAACTACCCAAACGCAGGCAGTTGTACAGTGAACTGTGATTTTCAGGGCAAGATTCCCCTCGATATTCCCACAAGAGTTTTCAAGATTGTATTTTAACCAAGAAGAGTAAAGGCTGCTCCCAGCCGTGGGAGAGAGGAGCCCACTGCAAGTCCTCTGTGCCCAGCGCTGCCCCGTGGGCTCAGCTGCAGGCACGAGGGCTTCATCTGGTCGAGAGAAACACACAATAAAACACCTTTTTGTGCTTTACAGTGTGTGTTGCTGTCTCATTGGAGTAGTAGATTTAGAAGACCTGGGCCCCAGAATTTTTAGCATGTGCTAATCCTGAGGGTCAGATCCTATTTTCCTGAGTGGGATGCACTGGCATGCGGGTGGGGATGCCCTGAGTGGGGCCGAGCTGGGACACGCCTGGAGGGCAGAGCACGGGTCAGGACCCTGGGAGGTGGCTCTCCTTGGACTCTGAAGGGCACTGACTGAACACGCTGGTGCCTGCTGCAGGGCACGTCTGGCTGTCCCCTTTGTTCTGGGCCCCCCAGGTCTAACTGCGGTGAGGCTCCAGCCAGGCTCTCCACTGGTGGAAGTGATGCCATCGCCCCGGCTGGCTGGGGATGGTGCCAGTCCCGTGGGGACTGCAGGGGGTCTGTCCCGGGGCTGCCCCTCTGTGGGGCTGCTCCCACCCAGCCCAGCTTTTGCCCAGCTTTGGGAGGCGAGTGCTGCTCCTGCAGCTGCCTGGAGGCTCCAGCAGTTCCTCGCCAAGGCTCTTCCTCCAAACGCTGCTCACCAGAGAAACAAAGGGAAGCGAGAGAGCAGAGACGTGCTGCTAACGCCTGAGCACACGCCTTCGGCTTGTCGGGGCTGCGTTTGTCTCTGCCTCTGCTGTTAATTCGAGTCAACATCCTCACCCAGATCCCCTCCGCTGCGGCTGTTTCGGGGCAGGGCAGGATGTAGCCCTGACTTGGAGCTGCTGTGCAACACGCACCTCGTGCACTTCTTCCTGCGCGAGATGTTGTGGGATTTTCACAAGCCTTTTGGGACAAAAGATAAAATCAACCAGGAGGAAAACATGTTAGCAACAGAAAACAGGATTCAGAATCGGGTGAGGTTCTGCCAGGTCAGCTTCTCTCCCCAGCCGAGCTCAGCCCCAACAGCGTGCTCTGAAAATGCTGGGAATTGGGTTTGGGGGAGGGTGCAGGGGGGGGGAGGGGGGGTGTTGGCTGGAGTGGGGGGGGATTGTTCCTGGAAACGCCCAGGAGAACTTTCTCATCACAGTTCTCCAGGTAAAACCCTGTAACTTTATCATCCTCAAATAGTTTCAAAAGAAGCCCCCTGTCCTCTAGGCACACAAAGAATAGCTTGATACCTTGCTAACAAAGCCTCTTAAAAGATAAAGAGCAAAATACAAGGCAAGGAGAGCATGCCTGGCAGGCAGACAGGAGCTGGCCAGTATAGGCCAAATTCTTTAGGAGTTGAGTTTCCGTTTGGGCTCAGCTTTCCCGTGGATTCTATACACCTAAAGAAAACAAACCGTAATCCTATCTGGGGCCCAGCACTCTATTTATTTCACCTGGTGAAAAGATCTTGCCAATTCCTCCACGCTGAAACCCAGCAGCTGCCCAGCAAGGGAGCTGGACCCTGAGTATGTTCTGCATTACAGAAAACTTGATATTAAAACACAAATGTGGTCTTGCGAGGACGTATTTGCACTCGTACTGTGAGAGACGTTCTTCCAGGTTCCTCTCCTGTTTCGCTGTGCGATTTGGATCCCGCTTGCTGCCGTTCCTCAGCCCCCAGTAATCCCGTTGTACAAGCTCTAATCCGCAGATTACAAGCGGGGGAAGCACACAGCCTCCGCTCACCCCCTTGCAGCCGCACGTTTCACCTTGCTTAGGTGGGGAGCTGGGCAGAGGAACGCACTGGCCAGATGGAAATGTCCATTGCTCCTTTAAATGGCTCAGAAATAGGGTCCCCTCCCCTCCCTTTGCCTTCCCCTTGGCTTTATCGCTTCCTTCCTCTCCGATTTCTGTGACTCGGGAGCAGCCGCCAGCGAGGGGCTTTGCCGGGTTGGGGCACAGCTCTCCAGCCAGCCCCGGGAGGTTGCACCCATCAGCTCTCTGGGCTCTGCTCTCGTGCCAGGCAGGACAGGGTCCTGCCCTCGAGCAGGGCTGCCCCATGATAAGCTGCAGGGTGGAAGATGGTGAGTGAAGCCACCCAAGCTGTGCACCCACGGGAGCAGGCTCGGCACAGCCACTGACACTGCGCGGGGTCCCCGTGGGGATGGGACCTCCCACCTGCGCCCTGCTGCAGCAACGGGACATCGGGCATGACCGCCTCAGAGAAATGCTCCCAGCAGCAAAACAAGAGCAGTTGTGTTTCCAGCGAGTAAGGAGACAAAAAGCCAAACATTTTCCACTCTCATTTCTCTTTCCTGCATTTTGTTACTGATACCTCCCCATGGGCATTGGAGCTCTGACAGACGAGCTCTGCAACGGATTAAAGGGTTTCTGTGCTCAGCTGTCAGAGGTTGCTGTCCCTGAGCAGGACGGTGCAATCAGATCCTGCCTGTGCCCCGTCCCTGCTCCCCCGGCCTGTGCACCAGCCCCAGTGTGGATGGTGCAGGGCAGGGATGGAGCAGGCGCCAAGACTACGAGCTCGACCTTCCTGAGCCTCCCCTTTTGTGGCCAGGTTCGCCCTCAATTGAACTTGCCCTTTTATATATCCAGGGAGGCGACCCTAAAATCATCCTCTCCGAGGGTGCACAGGCGCAGCTCCGCAGCTCTCACCTTTTGGCCCGGCAGAGGGGAAAGCGGTGGTGTCTGCCTGGCTGCTGCGGGAAGGGCTCTTGGAAGGTCCAGCATCATCTGGAGGCTTGCACAGAATTGCTGCTCAAACCCAAAGGCTGGGCCACTGAAGGGTCCCTGGGACAAGGACCCTCATGGGGCAGTGGGAAAAAGAATTTCTCACGGCAGCCAGCTCCTGTCTGCCCCAGCACCACCTACATCCCACTCTCCTTGCAAGCTGAGGTTCCTAGCTGAAAGACATCTGGAACCCCCTGTAATTAACAATGCTCAGAAAATAAAAGCCCCAAGTACTGGCAGTATTATCACAACCGTTTCAGGCTTTCTTAGGAGAGGGATGCTGCTGACAACATCTCCTTAGCTGCTTCCCAGGCTGATAAGTCACACAAGTATGCAAGGAAGAATGGTGCGGAGATACAATCAGCATTTCCACCATGCAGTAACTCTTAAACATCACCAAAGGGAAAGGACCATTCTCCAGAACTCCCACTTGCTTCAGCTTTGAGCAGAGTCACATTAAGAGCTGTTGGGTCAGGTTGTGCTTGGATTGACTTTGTGGGCTCACTGACGACCATTGCAAGTCCCCGGTCCCTGCCAGCTCCGAGGTGCAGCAGCACAGGGTCTGTGGGGCTGTGCTCTGTGTCAGGATCAGCCCTGCACTGCTGCACCTCCTCCCTGAGGACACCCAGGTGCAGGGAGGATCTGGGGAGAAGTCACCTCCATGCCACCCTGGGAAGAACTGAGCTTAGCTGGCATTGTTCTAATAACAGGAGAGTCCAATATTGAGAGAGTATTATTGGATGTGAACACTTGGTCTGTTCTTACATGGCTGGAAGGTGGATTCTGGACTTTGATGATGTGCTGCCCAAGCTTCTATTGCACACACGGAAGCTGTTCACTTCTAGAGACACCAAAAGACAAGTGACCCCCTGGTGACAGCTCCAGCCAGGTGAGCGGAGGGAGGTGCTGCATTCCCACAGGGAATCCTCCCAGGCTGTCCCATGCAGCGTTATTTCCACGCAATGAGTTTCTTACCTCTGCTTTGGCCACTCTGGCAGTGTGAGGTGCTGGTGCCCAGTGCATGCTCCAGATGGGAGCTGGATGGGTCAGCTGAGCTGGGGTGAAACCTGGTGCAGATGGCCTGGGAAAGGACAGCAGGGCAGCAGTGAGGGGTGCCATCCCCAAAGGAACTGCAGAGGGAAACCCAACACACGTCACATCATCTTCAGTTTAGAGTGCTGGGGCCAAGCGATGCCATTTTGAGAAGCAGGCACAGCTCACCAGCTGTTTAAGTCTTGATGGCTCTTGTTAAATAACAAGATCAGGCAATTGTAGGCTACAGGAAGGATACCAGTAATTACTGCCTGATTGGTAAGAGCTGTAATTAAAGTGCAGTGTATGTCAAGCTCTTGGAGCACTAGTCCAGTCCACTCCATGCAGCCATCCCTCCATTTGGTTCTCATTTATTTGCCTCGCCAGACACAACCTCCTCTGGATCTCGCCAAGCATCATTAGCGGCTGGTGCTGGATGTGGGCACCTGCTGGGGGCAGCTCCCGTCTCTGAGGCTGGATGAAGCTGTTGCCCCACGGCCTGGTGGGCACAAAGGATCCAAGCATGGAGGCTGCTGTCTCCTGGGCATCCTCAGGGTCTGCCATGAGCTCTTCACTTGGGCACAGACACCGTCCACTGCCGCCCATGGCTGTCCTCACTTCAGGAGCTCACTGAGTCGACTTGCCTTGGAGACCAGGATGTGCTGCCAGATCCAGATGGTAACACCTGATGTTTTATCTCCCCTTGGGCAGGTCTCCTCTCCTGTCATTGTGCTGGCAGCTGCCCTGAGTGAGGGTGAGCTCAAGGGAAAGAGGACAGAAACCAGTGGCCTGTGTGTCCGTATCGCCTCCTGCCCTTGCTGAGGTGAGGCAGTGGCCCTGCCCGTGGGCTGCCAGGGAACGCTCTCTCTTGGCTCCCTGGAGCGCTGGGAGAGAAATCTGTGTGGTCGTAAACACTCATATGCTTGTAGGTTTGTTCATCTTCTATCTTTGGTGATTCAGTCTATGTTTTAAAATGTAGAAAGGCCTCCTACGTACATGATGTCTCTATTGTATAAAAATATCAGCCACGGTATTTTCAAAATAACTCCCCCTTCCAAGAGGAACTGCACCCAGCCACCATTGCAACTGCTGCTCAGCTCCTGACCAGCTGGAGCACCACAAATATGTGGAGACAATGAGAAGTGCTGCTGTCCTTCAGCTGTAAATGAATGTTTACTACAATAAGGGCATGTTGTCTACCAGATGATGGTTAATAGCAGCCCCTAAACTGGTTGAGTTAAACTCCGCTGTGATTGAAGGCAGCTGCTGGGATTGATGCACACTCTGCCTTGCTGAATGTGCTACAGCCAAGTGATTAGTGTTTTCCAAAGGGAACCATCGATCACCTCTTGTGTTTGTTTATTCCCCAGCAGAGGAGCTGGTCTGCTCCTGGGGTGTGGGATCTGTGGGCTGGGGGGATGCCCGTGCCACGCAGGACTCCCAAAAGACTTTCTGTACCTGTGCCTGGGCTGGGGTCTGGGCAGCAGCAGTGGGCAGGATCTGCTCCCCAGGATGCTCTCAGGGAGTCCACGGCCATGGGCTGCCCCACAACTGGAGCTGGGACCTCTGGGCAGGCTGACCTGTGCCTGGCAGGGAGATCGGTGAACACACTGCTGCTACTCCTCCGTGTGTGCTCCAGCTGGGACCTCAATGCACATGGTCCTTTCCACACAGGTAACCCCTCACCTTCAAAGGCAGTCTGCAGCCGGAGCAGTGGTACCGACACCGCCGATTATCGGCAGTTCTGAGCACTGGCGAAATTCCCTCTCTTTCTGGTCAAACATTGTCATTCACTGCAGCTGCTCCTGCACAGAGGAAGGGCTGGTTGTTAGAAGGACTCAAAACAACATTGCTTGGTGAGTGGTTCTCCCTGCCTGGGACTGTCAGACAAGGTCTGGGGTCCAAGAGTCTGTGCTCTTTCCTCCTGGTCAGTGCACCAGAATGTCTCCAGATGAAGCTGGCCTTGCTATTCGGGTGTCTGCTAAGCAGAAGCTGGATGTTCTCCGCTAAAAACAATGAGTATTTCTAGAGGAATGTCTTGAGGAAGGAGTGGGAGGAAGAAAGGAGCTTCATCTTAACTTAAAATTTCAGGGTCAGCTGAGCGATGGTGCCATTTAGCCAGAAGGGGACATGGTGGATCTGCCACATGGTCACAGAGTTGCCATTCCGCCCAGGAGATGTTTAACTTGGTTGCTTTTTCTGGGGATGTTTGCTCAGACGGTAGCTCACACCACCAGGTGGAGAGGACACACTTCAGCCTTCCCTACAAGGGTCCCACGGTGGCTAGTTAACTGTGGTGAAATCAGTCTCTGGGTGGTTCTGTTGTTTCCTATTAACTTAAATATGCACACTGAGTCCCGGCTGCTGAGCAAAGCTGAGTTTGTGGCCTGTGTGTGTTCCTGTGTGGCCCCAGGTGTGGTGGCTGCTGAGCTCCATGCTGCCTGCCCGGGTCCCTGCCCACCCGGGGTCCCAGCCGGCACGGGTGACGGCAGCCGGTAGAGAGCCGGTGGGCGACCGCCCCTCGTCAGGGCGACCGACCCACGGAGAAGAGCCGCAGCCGATGCGCGGGGCTTTCAAGGGGTAGGGTGCGTGTGTTTTTCAAGATCATATTTTCTCATGCCAATACTTGTAGCTGTCTTTGGGAAAGCTGATGACAGGCGGCAGCGTGGAGGAGGGTGCTGCATAATGGTTCAATGCCATATAGCGACCCCTATAGTTAAGGTTACATGAGAATTTCTATAGGCTAAAAATTTTCCCAAACATTCACCTGCTGGGCTTAAATTTTCCATGCTTGTTGTTTGCCGGAAGGTGAATTGTTTTCAAGCTTGAGAAAAATTCCTCTGGCCGTGTCTGAGTTATGGGAGAAGAGAAAATACTCTCTTCCCACTGGAAAATCTGTAGCTACTTTTTTTTTTTTTCCCGTCTTCTTCTTCAGACAGGACTACAGAAAAAAGTCTGGAGTCTGAAAAGCCTTGAAACTTGGCCTGAGCCGAGCTTTTCTGCAAGCCAAGTACCTCAGTGGGAAGATTAAAGTGAAGGAAAAAAAGGGATAGAAAATGGGAGACTGGGCAAAAGGGGCAGGGGGAGGGCGTAGCTCTGTTTGAGCACGCTCTACGTTTCTCTCTGTTCTTTTTTTGGTGTTGCCCAAGAGAGCTGCAGGAGCTCTGCAGTGGCAGGGCCAGCACAGGCAGGGGTGCGGCGGGTGCTGCTCTGGTGCTGGGAGGCCAGTGCTGCCCGTGGGCAGGATGGGCAGGCAGGGCTGGTGCCCAGTCTGAGGTCAGGGTGAAACCCCCCGTGAGGCAAAGTCGAGAGGTGCGTGTGTGCTTCCTTCACCCTCAGCAAACCGAGGGGCTGCTTCTTTAACCCCCTCTTCCATGCCTTGAAGCTTTATAAAAAGGCATCGGTAAGAATGATAAAAACAAAGGGTGGGAACTTCCCCCTTCTCTAAAACATCTAGTTAATTGGGGGAAGAGCTCTAACTCTGATGAGCACTCTGGAAATTTTCATGCTAAGAAACTTGAGCAGTTTCCTTTCAAGTTTCTTGTTTTTTAAGTAAGCAAGCTACCAGCAGGACCTTTGTTGATGAAGCTGCACCATCAAATGAAAGAAACGTGAAAAGGGTGGATTCTTACACTGAGTCCTCTGTGGTGCTTGTAAGGTTTAAAGAAAGGATACATTTTTCTGATTAAATGTGAGATAAATGGGACCAGACACAAAGTCGTATAGTACCGCACACATCCTCGTGCATGTTTCCCAGCCTGTGGCAATCTGAAAGATGCACTTGAGAGTGGAAGAGCTGCTGGATGCCTGGCTGGGCTGGCTGTGGGTGTGTGGTTAGAGCGGGCGTGGACGCACAGCACCCACACGGGTGTTATTTAGTGGATCCAAACGCACGTGTCCAAAGGTTTGGGTTTACCCATAACTCTGCGGTAGAGACTGTTAAAAGACTCATTGCACAACGTTCATGAGCTGTTGCTGGGTACAACGTGTGACTATTGACTGCTGTGTCCTGGCTTTCTTTGATGTTGTGCAACCAGAGCATCGCATTCCTGTAATTTTTGCATCTCGTGCAGGCTCCTGTCTTTGGCTGGCAGGTATTTTCTTGAAGGATGGGCGATTCCTGCCTCCCCCCAGCCCTCCCTGCTCCGGCAGCCGCACGCCCTGCGCTGCCTCTCGCTGCAGGTGCGGTGGCCACGAGCGTGGCTGCTGCTCGTGCTGCGCAGGGGTGTTCTGCAGACGTGCCCGATCCTGCCGTGCTCTGATCTCAGCTGCTTGGGCCAAACCTCCAGAGGATGAGCTTGTTGGGGACCCCACTGGGCTGCCCAGCCTGGCTGCGCCCTCCACGGGCAGCCCCCTCCAGTCATCTTCTCACAGGGGTGGGATGCTCCTTCCCACTTGTGCTGCACTAATCCCACTTTCAGTGATGAGTTTATCAGTTTCCAGCTCTCTCTCTGGTATGCCATGCTTTTCAATTTATTTAACGCCGCTCTTCCAGCTGCTCCAAACATCACAGAGAAAAGGAAACAATATCTGAGAAGTGCCCCCTTCTCCATCCAGAAACTCTGGTGAGAGAGACAGTATTTGCATTGTGCACCAGTTTCTCTTCGCTGTCGGCTCTCCGGAGAGTCGATGCAGCTCTTGAAGTGGTTTGGGGTGGAACAGAATGCGCTTGTGCTGAAAACAGCACAGGGATTTTAGTCACTTCTTGAAATGGGGAAAATTGCCTCATTTTTCAGCATTTGGCCTGTGATCCCACACTTCCCTAGCTCTATGTAGGGATTAGTTCATACTTTTTTGGTGTTTTTGGCCCGAAATGAACGCTCCCAGCCAGAGGATAGATAATTCCACTTGTGCTGATCCCCCAGGGCACACGCAGGGCTGCAGAAACAGGAAATAGGAAACGTATTACATACCTTTTCCCCTCAATTTTATTTTCATAATGCATGGAAAATAGCAGAGCTCTGAATTATTTGAAATTTTAGAGTTATTTAATATTTATTTTTGAGAAACAATCTCTCTTTTCAGGGAGGCCTCGTGGTGTCAGAGCAGCCGTCTGGCCAGCTCCAGCCAGAGCCAGGGTGTGATGGGGCTGACGGGCTGAGCAGCCCTGTGGGGGGGTCCCCACTCCCCAGGCACCGGGTGTGTGGGGATGTGCGGCCCCCAGGCATCGCCAGCTCCCGGCAGAGGGGCACTCGTGGCTCTACAGCCCGGGTGTCTGCTGCCTGGGGCCCCGTCTCTGGTGCAGACCTGTGGGGTGATGTGGACAGTGCTCAGGGCTTGCAGCAGGCAGGAGCTGGCATCAACATGAACCAGTTCCACCACAGCTCCACCATTACAGTAGTTGCTTTTCAGCACCAGCATTTAGCATCTCAAGATTTCGGTCATATCCCAGCAGAGGGGCTGCAAGTGGACAGAGCACCTCAGACAGACCCAGGCAAACCCCCCACGCTCTTGCTGTTGTGCATCCTCAGCACCCAAGTGACACAGCGGCTCCCGGGACAGTTGCCCCGAGGGCCACTGCCAGCGGGGAGCGGCTGTGTCGGGACAGGAGGATCCTGAGGTACCCGCGGACCTGGCAGCGTGTGCAGGGCGGGTTTCTGTCTGCACCAATTCTGATGTTGGATTTTGCTCTTTTGGGGAGAGAGAAGGGAGAACATCCAATTTCAGAGTGTTATTTTCAGTGCTGATTTAGCCCCCCAGCCTAACAGCCTGTCTTCTCGGTGTCTTCTCCTTGAGGTGTTCTGCATCTAGTGGTGTATCCGCTCACCTCTCCCGCCACAGCAAGTCAGGCTGCGCACTCAGAGGTGGTGCCACGTCCCGGGGCTGAGAAGGAGGGCTGCAGCCCTCCCGCTTGTCTGATCCCCCTTCCCCTGCCTGTAGTCATTGCTTGAGCCCTGTGGATTCCTGGCTCGTGTTTGCAACAATAGAAATTAAATCAAATGGCATTTGTAGACTATATAAAAAGCAAAAAGCTAAAGAAAAGAATTAATGAAGAACTCATTATCTCAATCTGATGTTTTGGTTTCTAATTTTCTTCTCAGAAAACAACCTCCCAGATGTGACAATCCTTCTAATTATTGCTTGGCCTATGGAGGGGCTTAACTGGCACGTGCTGGGACTTGGACAGTTTCTTATTAGCAGTGAGGGAAAGTTGGGATTGGAAAAGCCTTGTGTTTGGCTTGTGTGTTTCTGGGTGTCAGATGCTCCTAAGTGCCTTACATTTTGCCAATCCATTCTGCATCTCTCTAATTTTCAGGGCTTTCAACACTTTCTGGCGAGCAAAGCCTGTGGATAACCCGAGTAAATGACTTTTTCCATGAATAGAGATTGGCCAGGGAAAGCTGAGTGATAAACAGAATAATCCTTTTTGTGCTTTTCCCAGCTCCAATCTTCTTTGCACACCAAATAAACACTCTCAAGCTGCTTAGAGCAAAATCTCTAATAGGCTGTGGTGCTTGGGCTGTGCAGGGCTTGGCTCTGTGTCAGATGGAGGGACAGGACAGTGGAATAAAGTCCCAAGATTTTTTTGGGTATTAGTTTACATACCCCCAAGCATAGTGTATTTTGGCACTTGGGTCACATTACGATATAATCCACTAGCACTCAAAATAGCCTCAGCCTCAAAAATGGCTTTTTTTCTCATTTCTTTGGCTTTTCCCAGAGCCCCATGTTAGGACAGAGAGCTCTGTGTAGAGAGACTTGGGAAACGTCGGGGCTTAGTGGCCGCGAGCGCCCGTGTCCCTGTCTGGATCTGGCCCTGGAAGCTGCTGTGACCCGACAAGCCAGAGACAATCTGCCCCTGCCCTTGCCGTTCCTAATTGCCTCTGAAGCCTCATCTCCCTCTTTGCTGGCTTTTGTAATTATTGCTATTTGTTGTGTGAAGTTTGTTTGTTTTTTTTCCAAGTGCATGAGCGTCAGCACTCTGGGTCAGCGTGGGGAATGTCTGTGGGGCTGGCAGAGCTGGGGTTGGCTGCTCGTGCATCTTCAGGGTGTTTTAGCCAGTGGCTTGACATGGTTGTTGAGGAAACTGAACCAATTTGAGGTTGGGACCATCAAAAGATTTCCCCAGCACTATGGGGGAGGCTTCGGCCTCGGCAGCAGCAGCACATGGGAGCTGTTCCCGAGCTCTGCGAGCCCAGGGTTTTAATCCTGCGATTTCTGCTTCTGTGCGAGTCCAGTAAAACTGCATTTCAAAAGTGACCAACGTCCTTGGCTTCTGCAGGAGAGCTCTTTATTCATGTATGAAGAATGGCTGTGTAGAAATAACCTGTATGAAAATAGAGCATTTCTCACTTTCCCAGGTGGGGAAATGAACAAAGGAGTGAACTGTTTGACCAGAGCACAGGCCAGCCCCAGAACAGGTGGTAGCTGTTATTGTCAAGTAAAAGAATGATTTTGCCAGTAATTTGTTAAATTACTCAGCCAGCCTATCTCCAAAGAAATACCCTCTTAAATGCACAGAGTAAATTTACTGAGATGCGACTGCTCAGCGTGCACTAACGTGGTACACTGAGGTAAATCTGTTCTGAAATATCCTTCATGAAGTGTGGCTAGAACTGAACTGTCTGCACAAGTGCTATGTTTGGCTAAAAAGAAATAATTCCTTTGTTTCTGGCAAATAATCCAGACCGACAGAAATAATTATGGTAATAGGAAAGAGAAAATGAAAAAAAAAAAAGTCTTGATCAATACTACCTGAAATAACTGAAGCCTGAGTGTGTTTGTTCCCTGGCTCCTTGTCAGGAAAATGCCATCAGGATATGTGTGGAAATGTTTTTCAAGTGTTTACAAGTGGCAGCGACGTGGACCTTTTCATCTGCCCTCCGTGCCCAGCTCTGTGGCTGCCGCTGCCAGGGGCTCCTGGTCGGAGGGGGGTCCCTGATGGGGTGGCCGGGCAGCCAGAGGTGCCAGAGGCTGTGGGTGTCTGCCACTCCTGAGGGCTGGCCAGGAGGGGCTCAGGCTGTGTGGTGGCAATCCAGTGTCAGCACTCCTCTTTGGGGGGCATGTCCTTCGGTTTCATCATTCGCCTTCCAGAGAGACCGGACACAAATGCTTTTATTCCAGAGTAGCAGTGGTGGTTGGAGACAAGAGTGACCACTGTCAGAAAAGCCACGCACGCCACTCCTGGGTCCTGCAGGGCCCTGGGACCCTCTCTGTGGAGGGAAAGTCAGCTCCTGACTCACAGACCCAGCCCACTGTGTCTCCTAATATAAAAAGTGGTTTCATTGCTCGTGTTCTGCATCTCCTGGAGTCTGTTGCATGAAGGAGTAACATCACTGTGTCATGACAGAAAATAAAACACTTATGTGCTTTCCATGTTCTCATTTTCATTCCCTTTGGGCACCTTCAGACAGAAAATGTTTTGGAACAGCAGTGGGGTTGTGTGTTTGGTTGGAAGGGCTTGGCTCCTCGCTCACTGGAGCTCTTCTAGTTTTCTTTTACGTAAAGGTCAGACACCTCATGGCTCATCTGGGCGAGATAGTGGAAAACCAGCAGATATTCATAAGCTTGAGGTCCCTCATGGATTGTACGGAATCAATCTTTGGACCTAGTTGTGCTGGAGTTGCCCATCCTTTGCTGGAGGAATCCACTGCTCCCTGGCTCGCTCCTGTCACGGCCAGATGGACCCCTGCCCTGTCTGCACCGGCTCCTCCATTAATGGGCAGATCCCTTCTCTGAGCCTGAGCCAGGAGAAGCACCACCATGAGAGGTCAGGAAGAGTGCCAGGCCAGGCAGTGGGAGAGGCAGGGGAATGCTTTCCTCTTTTGGTGGTTTGGAAGGTTGCTGTGCCTTTGGGCTCAGTTTCAGCAGCTGAAGTCCTGCCTTCCGGGGGTCAGCAGGTGGGTGACCAGCAGGATCTCCCTCTGCTTCCACCTGCCCTCTGAGTTTCAGACCCTCCTGGTGTATCCTGCATGCTTGGAAGGTCAAGAGATGCTCCCACAGCCCCTCTGTGTGCTGGCAGGGGAGTTAAGTGCACTGGCAAGGAGCAGGGGAGCACAGCGCGTTTCCATATGGCCCCGGCAGTACAGCAGAGCTGTGGAGGCTTCTCTGCGTCATGAGCCTGGCTGCTGTCACTGGAGCACTGTGGCTTCACTGGAGCAGTGTCTTCACCAGAGCACTGAGTCTTCACTGGAGCACTGTGTCTTCACCAGAGCACTGTGTCTTCACCGGAGCACTGTGTCTTCACTGGAGCACTGTGTCTTCACCAGAGCAGCGTGGCTTCACCAGAGCACTGTGGCTTCACTGGAGCACTGTGGCTTCACTGGAGCAGCCTGGCTTCACCAGAGCACTGTGTCTTCACCGGAGCACTGTGTCTTCACTGGAGCAGCCTGGCTTCACCAGAGCACTGTGTCTTCACCAGAGCAACGTGGCTTCACCAGAGCAGCGTCCCGGTGGCATTTGGACACAGTGATGCTACAGTGGCACTGTGGCTCCAGACCTCGAGGTGAGAGGTGGCAAGAGGAGAGGCTGATTCAGCTCGTGCTGCTGCCTGGACATCCAGAAATCCTGAGGAACCCAACTTTGTGAATGTGGGTGAGAAAAGGTACCTTGCCCCTGCAGATCAATGCAGCCTTTCTTCTGGGAATGGTTTCCTGCAGTCTTCCAGCATAACCTGTCACTTGTTGGGTTAAGCCTGCACTAGGTAACTCATTCCCAATCCCCACTTGTGGTTACGTGCTGAGAGGGGAGGAAGGGAGATGAATGTGGTCTCTGCTGCTGCAGAATTCAGCAAACACTGTGCTGAGGGCTGTCCTGAGTTATCCATTTCTGCAAGAAACAGTGTCTTGCTGCATTGTGCCTGGAGCCTGCTAATTAGCTGTAAGTGATATAATGTGACTGGGATTTCAGCTCAAGCGTGAATGACCTATTCCCAGCTAGCTGTGGCACTTGGCATGAGTGCTGCTCACGGACAAAGCATGCTGGGAGGCATCCCCTGCCGCCGAGCCTCTACAGCCTGACCAGCTGGCACCAAGCCTGACCTCACAAGCTATTTGTTGCTGTGTCCCTTGTTCCTGAGCGCCTGATGTTATGAGCATTGAGGATGAGATGCCTGTTTGCCACCCAGCCCCCAGGCTGGCACTGCTTTGCTGCCTCCTGGGACCAGGAGGAGTCGGTGTAAATGAGCTTTGTTTAGCTAGGAGCTTCATTCCCTGCTGCGGCCAGACGTAGGTCCCCACATGTCTCCAGGGAAGGCTTTTGTGCTTGCCTGGTCCCACTGGGCAAAGTCATAAACTGGAGGATGGGCCCCAGCAGAGCAGGGAGCTGCTCGGCTGCAGTGTGCCCTCACTCGCTGTTGTCCATGGCATGGTGCTCCTCCAGCCTGGCCAGCTCTGAGCAGACTGAGTGGCCCAAGACCTTGCAGTGAGCACCTCAGGGCAGGTGTCTGTAAAACCGAGGTCTCTGTGCTGTCTCTGTGGGGCAACCAGCAGCAGGAGCAGCAGCACTGGTGGCAGTGCTGAGGCTGTCCCAGCCTGGTGGCCCCTTCCCAGGTCTGTGCCTGGAGCCATGGGCAGCTCCATGTCCCCTCTCCACTGGTCACTGATCTCTGTTTTGTCACCTCGGGTGATGCTGGTTTGCAGCAGAACAGGACTCGGGCTGCTGCTTGGGGGCTGGCTGGGCACATGGTGCCTGTGCTGAAGAGCAGTCTGGAGGCTGTGGGGGGGTCTGCTGGAGGAGGTGGGCACACAGTCACTGCCTGTTCCTCTTTCAGCCACCTGTAAGGGGCTGACAGTGTGAACTTTAGTGAACTTAGTGAACTCTGGATGCAGCCGGTTCGGCCCAGAGTGGTGCAGGAGGCACTGGTTCCTCCATGGGATTGACAGACCAGGATGAGGCATGCAGATTATACTAAATTTCTTTTCACCTTTTAAGAGAAAACTCATTCCAGTGGGGAAAACCCCCCCCCATATTTACTTGAAGGGACAGAAGCAAGTTCTGTTTTGCAAAGGCTTTAGCAGGTTCACAGCTGATGGTCTGGGTCCTGGATCACCAGGGTGGCTGCTGGTGGCCCTGCTCCGTTCCACTGGGCTGGGTGTTTGTACCCAAGACATCCCTGCCTGCGCAGCTGCCACATGCGGACGAGGCCAGGGGACATCCAGCTTCAGCAAGAAGGTGACAGCAGTAGTTGGATCTTTAAGAAGGCCATTGCAGATAAGAGCTGCGTGGACCCAGTCGTGCCTTGGGCTCTCTGCTCCAGATCTCAGTGAATCTACCCCAGAGCTCCTGTCAGCACAGCTGCTCTGGGAAGCCCAGGCTGGGTTTGCTAGAGATACCTACTACAAGGTGATCCCTGGTGCTGGCTGATCACTGGTGCTGCAAAGGCTTGAGTGTTTCACACTTCCCCCTCCAAAAATTGGGACAAAAACTCATTTGCAAAAATACACCTGGCAAACTCCACCACCTAAAATTAGAAGTGCAATTTTATATCTAAGTGCCAAGAACAGATGAACAACAGGTCAGGCACAAATATAAATGGCCACATGATTAATATTGGATGAACTTTTACAATTTGGATGCCAACAGATGCATGATAAAATTTTCCTGCAAAGTAAACATACGAGGATGGTTCTCATGCCAGATTTCAGTTTCTGCTGCGTATTACAAAAGCAAGCTAATTGCAGTTAAAAATACTGAGCGGCAAATCCTCTTACCAGAGAAGGTGCAGTTTCCAGCTCTGCCACACTAGTCACAGTGATCATTCCCAAAGCCATATATTCAGAGTAAGATAATCTACTTGGCCAAAATTTCTCACTGCAGGAATGGTATTGAGTAGGTAAAAGATAAATACAAGAGCATGTGGAGATTAAATAGATGAATATCTGTAAGTTCCACACTTCTGCAGCTCATCTGGGGAGACTGTTTATTCCTGCACGTGCCCTGTAGACTCGCGTGGCTGACGGATGCCAGCGCCTGGAATACGCTGCCTGACTTGCAAAAAAAGGCAGCCCTCTTTGATGATGCAGAAATCATTTTACTTATTGAAGCAGTGAATGTTAATGGTTATTAATTGGAAAAGGCTCTCCAGGGGCCATGTGTGTGTGGGACTAGTGAGCGCTTTGCAATTCCAGCATGAAATGAGTTACTCCACAGCATTAAAATGAGAACAGCTCTCCCCAGCATCCCCAGAAAGTAATTGAATTGTTACTGCATGGCACCAGCCCTTCCCATTTGCCCTTCTTTGACATGAGGAGCCAGGGACCCTTATCTCTAAGACATAAAAACTGAATTTAACCTGAAATTTAGGGGGAGAAATGTATTTTCAGCATGTCTCTGAAGTGGTTGGAGATTAACCCACAGAGTCATTTTGCCTGGGAGGTGTTTGTCTTGTGACAGCTGTCACAACAGGGCTGGTGGGGGACAGTGATCCCCAGGGGGGATGCTGCAGGGGAGGCTCCTGGAGAGCCCTGGGACCTGCTCTTCTGAAGTGGTCCCGGGGCAGAGGACAGAAGCAGTGGCAGCAGGTGATCACAAGATTATCAGTTTGTAGAGATGAACAAAGTTAGCAATAGCCTTTGCTCTGCAGGGTGCTCAGGAATCCCTGCCCAGCTGCGGGTGGGTGGGGGCAGGTTTAGTCCCGCGCTGCGGATGCTGAGCAGCAGCCAGGGACACACTGTGCAGTGCAGACCAGTCACCACAGTCTCTGCTGGCACGTGGAAAGTGGCATGGGATGATGCAGGACAGGACCAGCTGTAGACGTGGGACATGGGGAAAACTTGTCTTACAAAAGAAATGGCCTCTTTAAGGCATCCCTTCCTCTCCTGAGAAAGGGAAGGTAAAGCAGGATCGATAAACCAGTGGTGACTTTTAAATTGTGGGGAGAGGTCACGGCCAGAGAGACGATCTGATCTACTCGTCATGCGGAGGGGTTTGTGCTCCCGCTGGTAAACTACCTGCTACTGCTGCCCTGCCTGTTGATGGAGTGACTTGGGAACCCCCAGCCCACACGCAGTAAACACAGCCTTTATTTTCTGGGGAAAGGAGAAAAGTTGAGTGCTGGAGAATTAAATGCCCTGATGAAGGGCACCTGCCGGATTCGTGGTCCTGCCGCCCGTCATGCCAGTGATGTATTGCAATAACACATCACGGGAGCAGCGGCATTTGGTGAAGTATGGCTGCAATCGATCACTGGACCGGTGCTGCTCGCTCCATACATCAGCAAAGCTCCAGATCACCGCAGCAAGCTCCGCACAGGCAGGATGGGACGGGGTGGAGCGGGCAGGGGAGCCTGCTTTTGGGTGCAGCTCTGCTTGTCTCTGCTCCTGCCCAGCGTGTGGGGAGTGCCTTGGAGACCAGGTGGCCACCTCCCTGAGCCAGGGCACCTCATCTTGGCAGCAAGGAGGAGCATCCCTCTGCATGTGCCTGTGTCTCCGCTGCCACCCGTCTCCCTGAGGTGCAGGAGGGACAGTGCGGGCAGAGAGGACACATCATTCCAGGATGGCTGAGGCAGGTGCAGCACTGAGCTGGGTTCCCATCCATCACAGGAGACCCAGTGCCCAGCACAGACCTACACCACAGCACTCACCCTGTGGATATGACCAGCAGCAGAATGCCAGCATGGGGACAGTCCCCGTGGAGTGACCCACTGCCAGACATTGTCCCCGTGGAATTGTGGGGCTGGGATGGAGGGATGCTGCTGATTGGCACCCAGTCCCATCATTGCTTCTGGTGGAGGGGCCGGCTGGCTCCCTGGGGCTCATGCCAGGGCCATGCAGCCCTGAGCAGGATGGCTGCGGGCAGGCAGGACACCCCTTGATCTGTACCCTGCAGCTCTGGCTCCTGCACAAAGCCTCCAGCCAGCAGGAAAGGGTGAAAGGGTTTGAGCTGTATTTTGTCTCTGGCCATGCAAATGGCAGCTCCCTCAGCTTTTCAGGCTGAAAGGCTGCGAGAAAAGGGGCCTTTTGAGAGCTACAGCAATTTTCCCGGTGAATAGGAGTTGCTGTTCCTGTAACACGAGTTGTTCACACACATGCAGTAATGTCCTGTTTGGGGCTTATGTAATGGGATGGAGGGGCTCCAGCGAGGGACCGACCCCACGGAGAGGCACTCACACCGTCTCGGGCTGGCAAAATGAGCTGGACTTTTCCAGGCCCCGCTGAGATGTTTATTTATAACTCCCACCGTCTGGCAGAAACCTTGCCAATCAAAACACGCCACGGGTTTTCCAGCGGGTTAGGAGCACTCCTCTCAAAGAGGGTTTTTGAGGGGGGCCCAGGATATTTGATAGGAGTTAAGCTGTAAAATTAGTTTCAGAGCAGCGGGTTGTCTCCTTCCCAGCACACTTGGCTGGCGGCTACGGGAGCATTAACCCCTCACGCCTGCCCGCTCCCACCCTTCGCCGTAGGGTTGCCGGTGCCCGCCCTGGTCCCATGGCCGGGGCAGCGTGTGCCCGCGCTGGGCTTAGGGGACCATGGAGAAGTCCTGCTTGAGGCTCTGGCAGCTCATCCATGGTGGGATGCCCTGAGCTGTGCCCCCAGCTGCTGCTCTGCAGCAGAGCCCTGCAGGAACATCTTACCTGTGGTTCTTTATGAAGATTCAGGGAAGGCCAGGCATGGCGAATGTACCATGGCCACTGCAGAAAGGGCTGGCTCAGCGTCCCTCACATGTCTGCACTAGGAGTAAGAAGGTGACGGGCACTGAGGCTGCCTGGTCCCTGCCTGGGAGAAGCTGTGAAGCTGGGGGAGACAGAGGGGGGAGCACAGCAAACGCCGTTTCCATCGTTAGGTGTGGACTGTGCTGGTCTCCAAGAAACAAACGGGCAGCGGCAGGAACCTTTGGTCTCATGCTTTATCCTCTTCCCACATGACCTTCTCTAGTCCCTCCTGGGCTCTGTCAGCCCTGGGATGAATTTTCCCTTGCAGCTGGAAAAGGCACGACCTGCAGAGAAGAAGAGAAGGACCTGGTGTGACAAGTCACAGCATCTGAAAACCTCAGCGTGGCATGGATGTTTGCAGAATCTGAGAGCCCTTCTTCTGAGTTTAGTTGTGAAACTAATGTTCTCTTTGTTTTCTGCTGAATGATAATGAATCACTAGAAACTTGGAACCATTTTAAGGATGAATAAATGACACCTTCTAAGCTCCATGTTTATCTACTATTCTGCTACCAGAGCGATTTCATAGCAGAGCTATCAATGAATTTAATTTACATAATGGTTTATCATATACTTCAATATTTCAAACACACTTCATTAAGCACCACCACCAGCAGTTACATGCTCCCTTATAGTTCTTGCAAACTTCGCTGTGAAATGCAGCTTCTCCAACTATTAGTGATGCTTTAAAAATGAAGGGGAAAAAAATGCTCAGACTACCCAGAGCCACGTTCAAAAAGCGTTTTCAGCTCCGCCTGCACAGAAGGAGCTGCCACTGGCCAGCAGTGTGGGGACAGGGCTGCTCTGGCTGGGCGGTGGTGGGGAGGACTATTGACTTTTCTCAAAATGAGAGGAAATAATTTCTCAGTACGATGTTTTCGACTCTGGATAAACAATCCTGATTTATTTACTTATTTATTGATTGATTGATTCCCAGAAAGCTGGAGGAAATTAGTACCTGGGGTGCCTGGTGCCCTGCAGCAGGGAGGTACCAGGCATGGGCAAGGTGGAGACAATGCTCACCTGAGACAGGCCAGGGGTAGCTCCAGTGCTTGGACCTCAATGGAACCTCTGCAGGTGAATTAAAAGGGCTTCAAGCCAGGCCCTTGTAGCATCGCCAGCTTTTCAGGCAAAGAATCAACATCTGAGATGCTGCAGAAAGCAGGGGTTTGTGAAACTCTGGGACATGCAGGAGCTATGCTGGTTTGGGCTGTGCCCCCGACCTGGACCCCGCAGCGCTGGGGAAACCCATGATGGGGAGGCACAGAGCAGCCTGTCGCGACATGGGCAGTGACCGGGATGAGCTCTGGGGCTCTTGTTACTGCTGCTCTCTCTGGTTGCTGCCTCGTGGCAACAGGACGACTGGGGAGCAGCCTCCAACCCCACAGGGGACTTGGTGCTGAGTGGGGGGGTTCAGGACACTGCATGGCCTCTTGCTTTCTGTGTGTGTGCTCTGTCAGACTTGACCTGCAGCAGAGGCTGCTTTCTGTAAGCACAGCCTCGAGGTGCTGCTTCATATAGATACGTGTTTGTATTTTATCTGAGTTTCTGGGGAGGAACTGAAATTATGTCCTGTGCCTTCAGCTCCTCTGTGGAATGCAGGAAGAGCCCAACAGTCACTGATGCACTGAAGAGGGGTTTTGTGGTGCCCAGTGACAGGACAAGGGGCACTGGGCACCAACTGGAACCTAGGAGGTTCCAGCTGAGCAGGAGGAGCAAGTTCCTTGGTGTGAGGGTGTGGGAGCCTGTGCCAGGCTGCCCAGAGAG
>JANHGN010002402.1:27887-40433 GCA_024605025.1 Megaceryle maxima
CAGGGGAGGTTGGCCGGGGCTCTGAGCACCCTGCTCTGGTTGCAGATGGCCCTGCCCCCTGCAGGGGGTTGCACCAGATGAGCTCTGAAGGTCCTTCCCACCCAAACCAGTCTGTGTTCTGTGATTTGCAGAGACCAGTATGTTTATTGGGGTCTTCTTAGTGCTGCCTTGATCCTCATAAGCCAGGCCAGAGCAAGCTGGCCAACAGGACTTGGAGCCAGTGTTGATCCTTTCCAGTTGTTTCTCCAGGTCTCTGGAGATGCAACAGCAGAGCTTTTGAGGTGTCTCCTGATGGAGAGAGGTTTGCCTTGACCCAGACTCCAGGCCTGCAATTCCCCTTGGCAGTAGTTCCCCTCTTGCTCTGACCAGACAGGTTGAAGGTGGCCTGTTGAGATGTTAGGCTCAGACCCTGCTCTCAGAAATTGTTGGGCTACCAAGGGTATGGTAGACCCTGGACCTAGTGAAGGAGAAGGTATCACACAGAGGTAAGAGATTAGGGGGTCAGCAGGAGACCTACTGTGGAAAGAAAGTTGATCAGGGTGGTCCAAAGCAAAAGGAAAGATGGCCAAGCATTGCCGGGGGAGCCAGGAGGGGAAAGGGGGAGGCAGAGGCCGAGCTGATGGTGTGTGATGAACTTGGCTCTGCTCTCCAGAGCTGCCACCCGCCGAGCCTCACTAACAGCCTGCGGTCCCCAAAGGCAGCGCCAGGAGCAGAGCCGGGGCGGTTGCACAATCGCAGATGGGGAGGAAGAGGCCGCAGGGTCTCTGCCAGATGCTCTCCACGGCGGTGCGACTGGGGACACCTGATGTGGAGCCCTCCAAGTCCCTGCTGAGCTAATTCCTGTCTCCTCCAGCCAGGCCTGAAGGCAGCTATAGCCTCTGACCTCCCCTTTTTGGGGCCATTTCAGTTCTGCATCCTGTTCTTCCTTTCCTGCTCACCCTTCTCCTGATGGCACAGAGAATGAGCATCACCCCTCTGCTTCCCCCTGTCCCTAGCAGGCAGGGGGTGCCTTCCCCCCCACCTGCTGCTTTCCCCCCAGCATGGCCAGTGCGTGGCCACGGGGCTGGATGGGGTGGGCTCTGACTCCTGCCTGGGGAGTTACCAGGGCTTGGCCGGTTGCTTAGGGATTAGTTTTATCATTTAGGAGAAAAGCCACAGGAGGTCGAAGATCCAAAGGGGCTCTCTGAGGTTTGGAGCAGCAGAGGCTTGGATGAAGGTGCCAATCCAGGGGTTACGATGCAGGCACGGGCTCTGTCACGGGGAGGGGACCCTGGGCTCTCCTGCTGCTTGTCCATCAAGGCCGATATGTGAGATGGGTGTGTACCGTGTGGCTCCGAAATGCTGCTCTAATAAAGAGCTACGTTTCCTCCCCAGTCTTCAAGCTGTTGGGTGTTCCTTGCTTTTGGGAGGTGCTTTAAATCTGCCTGCCAGAGCTGTGGGCTGCTAAGAGCAGAAGCTGGCTGCACGATGCTGAGCTCGGGTCTTCCCCCCGTTTTCCTCTTGCTCACAGTGCTGGAGCTGAGCTGGTCCCTGAGTGATGAAGAGAAGAAAATAATCTTGGATGGGCATAATAAATACCGCTCGCAGGTCTCCCCTCCTGCCATGGATATGCTGAAGATGGTAAGAGATTTTTAGTGCAGGGGAATGTCAGAGGCTGTTTGTGCAGTGGGAACCTCGAGCTTAATGCTGGGATGGGTCGCAGGTTTCTTTAGGGGAGGCAGAGCAGTTCTTGGGTCAGGTTACAAAGAGGTGTCAGTGGAGGGGTTCCCTAAATCCTCTCTGAAGAGATGAGTTTCCTTTCACCTCTCCAGTTGTCTTTGATCATTCCTAAGTGTGGTCTGAGTGCTGTGATGCTGTGTGAGGGTGATACAGCTCTCACTGACACGAGTGCCCGCTGGAGCTCTTCGTGCTGGGGTGGGAAGGCAGGTGAGATGCTGCCATGAGCAAGTGGCTCAGTCCAGAGGGGGAATCCTCCTGTGTGGGGCATTGCCCTTGACATCTTCTTTGCCTTTGCAGTCGAAGGGGCTTTTATCTTTAGGAGGGAATGTCAACTTCACACACAACAACCAGGTCATTCAGTTATTTGGGCTTTCCATCACACTCCTAATCCGCGCTGTGACTTGTGCATGGCTGACTCGGAGGTGAGGGATCCCCTGTTTTGCTTGAGGAAACCAAATCAGGTGCTCAGCATCACGCGTGGCTGCAGTGGGAGCAAAACCAAGCTCTTGAGCTGGTGCTGCTTTTTGTCTTATTCAGACCCTTGATTTGATTAAAATTTGGCTTATTGTGTTTTATCTTTCACCACATGTGAACTTTCTCACTGTTTGCAAAACATGCTGGAGGAGGAGGAGAACTGTTTACTGTGGATCATTGGAGTGCTTTGCTCTTTCAGTCACAGTGTGTGCTTGGAGGAGACCTCCCTGCCTGGCATAAAGTTGCCCAGGCTGAATTAGACCTCACTGGGCTGGTAAATGGGAGTTTTCTGAGCAAAGAAAGCAAAAAGCTGTATTCAGGTATAGGGGGGTCTGAGCAGTGCCTTCAGACTCAAAGGGGACAGAGCCAGAACCCTAAAGCACCATCACTCACAGACACCTCGGAGAATAAGGGCTTTGGAGCCAAAGTCTTGGTGAAAGCCTGAGAGAAACAGTCTCTCGGGGTCCTTAAGTCAGCAACAATCATGCAGCAGTTCCTGCTGCTCCCGGCTGGAGCTTTGACTGCAGAGCGAGTGCTTTGAGGTGCTCCCCTCCACAGAGCTGCTTTATTTCCGCTTAAACCCACAGGAGCTGCTCCCAGCCTGGAACTGAAGGCTTTTTTTTTTAATTTTCTTTTTCTCTTTTTTTTTTTTTTTTGAAACACAACAAACATTCAGTTTACAGCAGCCCTGACTATTTCTTGGTAGAAGTTCTCCACGAGAGTGTCGTCCTCTCCTCCCTCCCAGCTCCAAGTTCACCTGCTGCTGTGGCACCGTGCCCGGCTGAGCTCACCCCGTGCTTCTGTTGGGGACACGGATCCGGTTGCTGTGGAAATAGTTGGGCACTGGGGGGGTTGGATGTGGAGCCTGAAGCCAGTTTTGTTTTTAATGAGGCAAATCCTGCAGGTGCCAGTCCCTGTTTATGGAGCTCAGCTCCGTGCCAGAGGGTGAGCAGAGCAGTGTGCGCTCCCCAGATGGGGTTCCCAGCCATCACTCTCAGCCTGGCTTGGGGCCATGGTGGGAGGTCAACCAACGCTCTGAGCCCCTCATCCAGATATTTCTGTGTCCATCCCTCCCCCACTTCCTTAGTGCTGCTGCTCAGGGACCTGTCCACATCCCCTCGATACCCCGATGGTGACATGCCCTGCATCAGGGCCTTGCTCTGTCCCCTTGGCTCTGGCTGGGAAGGTCCCCCCTGTTTGCTGGGCTGCTTCCA
The DNA here is from genome assembly GCA_024605025.1 of Megaceryle maxima. Classification (NCBI taxonomy): domain Eukaryota; kingdom Metazoa; phylum Chordata; class Aves; order Coraciiformes; family Cerylidae; genus Megaceryle; species Megaceryle maxima. The sequence goes on from JANHGN010002402.1 coordinate 31,295, forward strand.
GCCCACTGCAGGAGAAAAGCTGCTGTCTCCATCCAATGGTGCAAGCACGGTCCAAACATCTGCAGCCTAGGATTCCTCCCTGCGAGAAAACCTCTCCTCCTCCCGCATGTCAGTGTGGCCAGTGAGGGCTGGGGACCAGTGGGGGACATAGAGCAGTGGGAGACATAGAGCAGTGGGGGACATAGAGCAGTGGGCTCAGCTGGCGACAGGGCCCCCCTCTGGAGGGGGGTCTTGGCAGGCAGCCGGACACGTCTCGGATCCAGGCGAACAGATGATGTTTCCCAGGAGCGTGTGCTCCCCAACTCCATGCAGCTGTGGGGGGAGGTGTGTCCTGCTCTCCTCCCATCCCCACCCTGCTCAAAGAGGGATGTCCCCAAGCCCCCTCCTGCATGACCTGGGGTGACGTTCCTCCCTTCCTTCGTCCAACTTTAATGGTTTCTTGGCGCTGAGTTGAGGATGCTGCTTGGTGATGATTTTAGAGATGCTCTGGGCAAGGTGGTGAGGGTTGTGCTGATGCACTGACCTGTTTGACCTACCAGCTAAGGTTTGGCTTGTGCTGGGACTGACTGTGGAGCTCCCCTCTCCTGAGGACTATGGTGGGGATGGAATTTGAATTTTACCCATGAACAGGGAGACTGTGGCCAGAGAGCCCAGGGTTCCTTGGTGCGTGTCCTTGTGTATGTCGGAGAGCCCGGTGTCCCTCCCCGTGTGCTGATGCTGAGCTCCTTTCAGAGCTGGGACCTGGAGCTGGAGGCCCTTGCTCAAGCCTACGCAGAGAAGTGCATCTGGGACCACAACAAGGAGAGGGGACGACGGGGGGAAAACCTCTTTGCTATGGCCCCAACCCTGGACCTAGAATTTGCTGTGGAAGACTGGAATGGGGAGAAGAAATACTACAACCTGACAACTTCCACGTGTGTCCCCAGGCAGATGTGTGGCCACTACACCCAGGTACCAGGCTGGGGGTTGGAGGGATGGGGTTGCTGGAAAAGGAGCTGTACCAGAGGCCCAGCTCCTCCCAAAGTTTTCGCAAAGGGATGGGGATCCAGGCAGGAATCACAATGATAAGGGGGACCTGGGCATGGAGCCAACCTTTTGGAGAAGACAAGCTCTGCAGCCCTGTGTGACTACTCAGCAGAGCTGGGGGACAGCTTGACTCGGGTAGAGCTGCAAGGTCTGGGTGTTTCTTCACAGCAAGGAGCAGAGGTGGTGGTGGTAAATATGAGGATGGATGTTCCAGGACCAAAGCAGAGGTGGTGATGGGAGGAAAGCTGTGGCACTTGGCTACGTGGGCTACAGCCCAAGTCTGGTAAGGTCGCCCAGACAGGGGCAAGGGGCAGGACCCTGAATGCAGAAGCAATGTGGGGATATGTGATCTAAGAGATGAGGGTGACATGGACGTGGTAACAGAGCAGCCTTCAAGGCCAGGAGACAAGCTGCCAACAGGGCATCTGTTGTCCCCCAGTCACCTCACCTTCACCCCTGGTCTCTGCCTTAGGTGGTCTGGGCGAGCACCCATCAGATTGGCTGCGGGGCAAAGTTCTGTGAGAAGATCGATGGAATCGAAACCGAGGACATGTACCTGCTTGTCTGCAACTATTACCCGCCGTAAGTCCCACGCCTCGCGTGGCCTGGTGCATCTTTCTGTGCTGGTGACGTCCTTCCTCCGGTCCCTGTGGCAGAGCGGGGTTTGGCCTTGTTCAGAAATAGCAGCAAAGCAATTCCAAGAAAGGCCTTTGTTATCTTGGGTTGGTCACGCAGGAAGGAAGGGTTGTCTGGTGATCCTTGCCCATGATGGTGACTGCTGAGGTCTGCTTCAGCTCCTGGCACACACCCGGCTGCCCAAGGCTGACGTTGCAGCAGCTCCCTTGTTCTTCCCCCCTAGCAGCATCCTGGGGTGAAGAAGTGCATTTGCACCAGCAGGAAGGGTTGGACGTGGGAGGAGAGGTTGGTGCCCACTTGCAAAGCCCTGGGACTAACCTTGCGGACCACTTCCTTGGAGGTGGTGAGACCAACAAGAGTGGCTGGTCACTGCAGACCTTCTCAGGGGTCTTGAGCAGAAGGGAGACAAAATCACACGTCCAAAGGCCCATCGACTGCTCTGTTTGAAGGGTTGGTGAAGGATCTGGTCCACGGAGCTGTCTCTCCTGGTTTTAGCAGCCTTAGGGTCAGGCCGTGGAATAAACGGCACTGACAGTCCATGGCAGGAGACCACGACCTGTTTTTTCCAGTAATCCTGAGTTTTGTCTCAGGAATATTCCAGATGAATCAGACCCCTGTTTGGGATGGCTCCTTCACCCTCTCTTCACGCCTTCTTTTGCTTGGTGTCTTCTGCATCCAGGGGTAATATGAAAGGCCGAAAGCCATACAAGGAAGGACCCTCATGCTCGCAATGTCCCGAGGGCAGAGTCTGTGTCAACTCCTTGTGTGGTAAGTGAAGCAAAGTGGCTCGTGTTCCCTGACAGGCTACTGGGACTCTGACCCCTGGGCTGGGGTCTAAGCTCTGATCCCTCCTGGAGCTACCAGGAAGCCCTGGACCAGCAGTTCCAGGGCTAGACTGTGAGACATGAGGTGCAATCGTAGCCCCTGACACAGGTCAGCTGTCTCAAGAGGATCAGATGAGGACCTTGTACCCCCTTAGCCAGCAATTGTTGCCCCAGGAAGATGACCCTTGAGGGGCAGGAGGTTGTGTGAAGGAAATGAGATGTCTCCAGGTTGGGAACCTCCAAGAGGGGGATGGCCCAGAGTGACCTGAGAGGGGTCAGCTGCTGCTTCACATACCCCCCTCCCCCCCATTGATTTCTGCTGGCCCTGCTGAGTGCAAGGGGTCCACTGATGTCAGGTGACCCCAGCCCTAACCCGTGGCACTTTTCGTCTCTTACCAGAGCCCATTGTAGAAGAGACCACTCCAACCCCTGTGACTACAAAGGCAAGCCCAGCCACCCCAGCCTCAGCCATGCCAAAACCCACAGCCACAGCCAAACCAGGGCCCACAACACCAGTGCCCACCACAGCCAAGCCAAAACCCACAACCACGCTCCCAACCACAGCCACAACCAAGCCAACAACCACACTCCCAACCACAGCCAAGCCACCACCCACAACCACACTCCCAACCACAACTGCTCTTCCAACCACAGCCAAGCCAAAACCTGCCACCATGCTCCCAACAACCCCAGCCAAGCTAAAACCCACAACACCAGCAGCCACCACAGCCATGGCAAAACCAAAACCCACCCTACCAGCACCTACCACCACTACTGCCAAGCCAAAGCCCACCATGCTAACAACCACCACACCAAAACCCACCCCGATATCAACCACTACCAGTAAGCCAGCACCCACCACACCAAAACCCACAACTGTGGCCAAGCCAGCACCCACCACACTAAAACCTACCACAACCACTACCACTAAGCCAACACCCACCACACCAAAACCCACCACAACCACCACTACTGCCAAGCCCACACCCACCACAACCACCACTACCACTAAGCAAACACCCACCACAACCACCACTACTGCCAAGCCCACATCCACCACAACCACAACTACCACTAAGCCCACACCCACCACACCAAAACCCACCACAACCACCACTACCGCCAAGCTAACACCCACCACAACCACCACTACCACTAAGCCCACACCCACCACACCAAAACCCACCACAACTGTGGCCAAGCCAACACCCACCACACCAAAACCCACCACAACAACCACTACAGCCAAGCCAACACCCACCACAACCACCACTACCGCCAAGCTAACACCCACCACAACCACCACTACCACTAAGCCAACACCCACCACACCAAAACCCACCACAACTGTGGCCAAGCCAACACCCACCACACCAAAACCTACCACAACAACTACTACAGCCAAGCCAACACCCACCACAACCACCACTACCGCCAAGCCAACACCCACCACACCAAAACCTACCACAACTGTGGCCAAGCCAACACCCACCACACCAAAACCCACCACAACAACCACTACAGCCAAGCCAACACCCACCACAACCACCACTACTGTCAAGCCAACACCCACCACACCAAAACCCACAACTACCATGGCAAAGCCAACACCCACTACACCAAAAGACACCACAAGTGTGGCTAAGCCAAAACCTGCTACAGCCAAACCAACACCTGCCACTAAAACACCAGCAAAGCCAGAACTCACCACTACACCAGCACCCACCGCAACAGCAAAGACACAACCAAAAACTGCCACAACCACAAAGCCAGAACCCACTGCAACAGAGAGACCAGGTCCTACTGAGGCAACTGGGCCAACTCTGTCCTTTGAGCCCACATTAGACCTGGATTATAAAGTATCTCCAGAAGTAGAGGTGGACACTGGAGAGCCTGTTAGCCCCTTAACTACAGAAGATCCATCCTTATTAGAGAGCATGGGCACAACCTTCAGCCCTAGAGCAGTCCCAACAGCAAATCAAGGTGTGGAAGAGGCCGGGGAAGAGAAATCAGCCTTTTCCAGCCCACCTCCATCCCCCAGCCAACTGTCTCCAGAGATCAAGTTAGGGTTCAATAAAGCTCAGCTCGTGCCCCCCTCGAAGTCGGTGGTTTTCAGCCCCGAAGAGCCCACCTTCTTGCGCTTAACATCATCTTCTAAAGAACAAAAGGGGCAGGGCCCTGCTTTCCAAACCTCCCTCTCAGGTAAGGGAACTGTGAAGTCTGCCCTGGCATGGACACGCAGACATTCAGTGATCCCCAAGCAGCATGGAGAGTGCTTGGGAGGAACCAGTATGAAACTGGTCCTCTGGATCCTCCTTCCATATGCAGCACCAACCCTTCTCCTCACTCTTTCCTCTAACGCTGAAGGGGCTGTTGGATGCCTCGGTCGGGACGCATGGTTTTGTTCTCAGCCTGCTCCCCACTAACCCACCGGCCGTGTCATGGACCGTGCGCTGCCGCCCTGCACCGCGCGCTGTCTTGGTGCACGCCACTGATGGACCTGCATGAGTGTGAGTTTCGCTTCTGTCCAGATCTTTCCCTCTAACTCCACCTTCTCTTCTGCCCAGCAGGTGCCCTGGACACTGAAGAACTGGAGACAAACTCAGACCAGACAAACATGGATCAGCCTTCGGGTGGAGCTCCCAGTACCTGCTTGGGGCTTTCACTCTTTCTCCTACCCAGTGTCATCCTGGTGGGCCTTCTGCTTTGAATGGTCTTTCTCAGCTGTCCGTGCACCAGTCACCAAGGCTTTCTTAAGCAGTGGTTGTTCCACAACTCTGGTAGTCTTGGGAGACACCATGGACAATTCAGGTTGACACGCTCTCTTCTTACGCTGCCTAATCTGCTCCAGCCCCAACAGGGCAGCTCGCAGTCCCATGGGAACTTGGTCCCCTTCCTGAGGAGACCCAAGGGCAGGAGGGTGTCTGCCATAATGCTGGCGACCTTGGACACTTCTCCTTTCTTCCCAGCCAGCCTGGGCTTCTGATCCGTTTCCAAACTGGAAGTGGTGAGCTGTCCCACTGGCCTGTGTGGCTGGCAGGCCCCGCCGCACCGTGTCCCCAGGGAAAGCAGAATGACTCAGAAACCCAAGTGGCAATGAGATGTGGTGGTTGGGTTTGGTGTTTGTAGATGAGACATGGTGGTTGGGTTTGGTATTTGTCAGGATGAGTTTCCAACAAAAATGTTCTTTTCCCCTCCTGATGTGTCTGTCTCAATTTTGGAGAAGTTTCATCTCTTCCCTCCTTGTCCAAAGAGTGGCTTCTTTTATTTTCTCCCCAGGAGGAGATTTCAGTTTCCTCCTGGTTCTGCTACAGCCATGGCCAGTAGTCCCCAGCTGTGCACCTGTCTCCTCCTCATCCCTCTGCAGCCCTTGCCTCCTTCCTCTCTCCTGCTGTTTCCACCTGTACCTGTTCCACGACCATGATTTTACGCGTGTGCCTGCACCCGTGTGCACGCACAGAAGAGAAACCTTCAGCGCTCAGGAGTCATCACCGGCTCCTCCTTTACAGCTTTCTCCTGCATGGCTTCCTCCTTTGCAGAACTTCAGTGTATTTGAATTTAGATAGAGCCTGGCTGACATTTATTTTGCATGTGGTGGAACCTGGTCTGTGAGAAATAGGTCACCACGTGTGCTGGTACAATTGGAGCTCAGGAAAGCCAAGTGAATGATGGTTGAGGTTACTGGTGGTTCCAGTACTTGTTGGAGAACCACTTTTGTAGGCTGGGGCACTGTGTGTTTTACCCCTCCCCGTGTCTCTGCTTCTTCCACCGGAGGATTCCCAGTAAGGCGTGTTAAGTACATGACAAGCTTTGCAGATCAGTGGCAGGGACTAGGAGACAGTTGGTTCTATGAAGGCTGATAGAAGGCTCTTCAACCTTCTCTGCTTGTCACATCCTTTGATTTCTTAAAGAGATGAGGTGGAAAATGACCTGCAGGCAAATATTCGTGTCCTCCTCTGTGACGCCCGTGTCCTGAGCATCCCCAGAGCATGCACTGAATAAACCCTCTTGTGAAAGGCTGTTGTGGGGTGTGTGGTGTCTCACCGGGGGAGCTGGAGCCTGGGAGGCTAATGGTAAATGCTCTTGACTGTGTGCTCGGGTGGAATTGCTCAAAGACAATGTGGCTTCTGGGGGTGCTGAAGGGGGTTTATAGGGTGTCCAAAAGCATCTGGGTGCTGATTTTCACAAGGTTGCAACTGAATGTTTTTAAGCCTGTGTAAAAGCAGCAGGAGGAGATTGAGGATGACGTAGGGAATATTCCCTGGGTGCAAAGCAAAAATGTGTCCCCAGGGGGAATTTTGGGGCAAGGAAAGCAAGAGAGCTCAGAGCAAAAGAAAAAGAGAGCTCAAACCTGGGGCTGGAGCACTTCTGGTTCCCTGTTTCGAGAGCCCCAGCAGCCAGCCTTTCCCACCCCCAAACACCCACTTTTTCATCTTTGCAGCAAAGACAGACATGAAACGCAAGCTCATCTCCCCAGCCCCTGAGTTGCTGCATCATTTTCTCTGCAGAACATCACCCAGCTGCGAGCGGCACGTGGGGAAAGGGCCTCTCGAGGCATCAACTCACTATGCTGGGATCAAACCTTTGCTTTTTTGCTTTTCCCTGTCTTTTCTCCCCCGCTTTGCCTGGCGAGGCTGCTCTGCGACTCCTCATCTCCCTTCTCACCAAGATCCTGCTGCAGGAGCCCAGCAGCACCAGCTCTTCTGCGGGAAACCAGCTGCCCGCGGGGTTTTTTGAGGTCACGGCCAGCCCTGTGGAACCAGTGACCGGCAGATGGCAGTGGGAGAGACACCGCAGAGAACTGGGCAGCTCTGAACTTGCTGCTCAGAACCCTGCGGAGACTCGAGGGCTTAATTTAATCGCGAGCATCAGATTTAGTTAAGAATTAGATTAAAAATAACCTCCTGCCCAGGTGCCGTGTGCTCTCCTCGCAGGCTGAGCTCCTGCTGCCGAGCTGCTTTCGGGGGAAAAAACCATCCAGCCTTGGGTTAGGAACAGGGGATAGAAGTACAGCAGGAGTGGCGGCCGTTCGGTTGTTGGAAGGGGTGAGGGTTCAGGCAGGAAGAGTGTTTCAGGGTTGAAACAGTTTTTCCGAGAGTCTGTAGTGTTAATTTCCTTCTAAACGCTAAAATGGGCAGAAAAATGGTTTTTTTCTCCCAGCAAAATCAGGGTGTTCGGTCAACACCTGATAGTTTGCAGTGTTGGATCTACAGCCTGCCCCTGCTGAGAGCCCTCCTGGAGCTGGGAGCAGTGGTGCTGCTGATTAACAGCTGATTAGCAGAAGCCCATCAAAATAACTCCAGGATTTAAATATTTGATCATGATTTTGGGTCTAGTGAACCCTGTAAAAAAACATTGAGATTTGTTTTCCTTAAGGTTTCAACTGCTGGAGACAGACAATTGTGCAAGGACCTATTTATAGAGTTCCTCGTAACAGAAAATTCAAACCCAGAAAGCAACCCCCACCTTCCTCTTCCCCCTGCACCCCAGGATTTGGGGGGGGCTGAGCTCTGCCAGCACAGGTGCTTGGAAGGGGTTTGTTTAATCCTAAATTACAGGGGGTTAGGGAAAGAGGGAAGGTGACCGGGGACATTCAAGGGAGACTTTTGGAGCATTTCCACTCTGTTTCTGGCATTGGCATGAAGGATGCTCGTCACAATAAGGAACTCCTCAGCTCTTTGAGGGGGGTGGGGGGGAGAAGAGCCAATACCCTGGCAAAGGTGCTGCTGGGTCCTGACAGCCCATGGTCATGGGTGGTGGGAGGAGGAGGAGAAGCTATTTAACTATCAGCTGCAGTCAGTTGTGTTAATATCATGGGATTTGTGGTGTTTATAAGGCCTGGCTGATTCATCAACCCTCCCAGTTTCCCCCCATCCATGGGGCTTGTTTTCCAGTAGAGAGAGGGACAGGAGATTGCTTGGTTTTGGTTCCTGAAGTTCCACTGAAAATGGTGAGTCAGAAGGGTTGGGGAAAGGACATACACCAGCTGGGGGGATTTGTAACTGGGGCTGTGATGCTGGTAGGTCCATTTAGCTGCCTAATATTCCTCCTGAGTCTTTGGGCCAGACCCGCTGTTGTCTGGCAGTATTCCTGGGGGTGCTGGTGAGGACCCAGCTTTCTTCATCTTGCTTCCTGGATGCTCCTTAGCTAAAAAAGGGCACCTGCCCCTCCTTGCCACAGCAGCCAGTGATGACATTGCTGCTGTAGCGTGGCTGCCCTGCTGGGATGTGCTGTGGGATCCTGGCCAGCGACTCAGCCGAGTGTCCCAAATATCCGCAGCGATAAGCTCAGGCAGCCTGGTAACCTTTGTCCTGGGCAGGGGCTGCCCATTCCCTGGTATCAGGAAACATTAGAGAAACTAAATATTGCTTTGGCTGACTTCTGAGCCCTAGTTGTGATTTACTGATTATGCTAAATATGACCCAGCAGTGTGCCTAGGTGGCCAAGAAGGCCACCAGCATCCTGGTTGGGATCAGCACCAGTGTGGCCAGCAGGACCAGGGTAGGGATTGTCCCCCTGGGCACTGGGGAGGCCACCCCTGGAATCTTGAGGTCAGTTTGGGCCCCTCACCCCCCACAGGACACTGAGGGGCTGGAGCGTGGCCAGAGAAGGGCAACGGAGCTGGGGAAGGGGCTGGAGCACAAGGGTGCTGA
>JANHGN010002403.1:0-13448 GCA_024605025.1 Megaceryle maxima
GGGCGGAGCGGTATTTCCCTCGCCGACACCCCCTTAAAGCAGCGCGGCGGCAGCGGGCAGCGCACTCGTTTCCTGGGCAGCTCCTGGCACTGCCACGGAGGATGAGTCTGGAGGCTGCCTGGGGCTCCCGCGCTCCTTCCTCTCGGGGCTGCGGAGGGGGCCCGCGCGTGATTCCGATCCCCAGCAGAGCGATTTCGGTTTGATGAACGGAATGACCACTCCCTTCAGCAAACCTTGCCCGCAGAGAGGCGGTGGCAGTCTCTGGTGGATGATCTTCCGAGGAGTCAGTGCGCGAAGGGAAGAGGCGAGTCGGCAGGGAGATCTTGCCCCTGCTCTCCACAGCCGGCTTGCAGGTAGGCCTGGCTGCAGCAGTCCGTGTAGCTGCACTGTAATTAGAGTTGGGCACCATTAAAGAGATTCGGGAAGATTATAGGGCTTCAGATAAATAGGATTATGGATCCCTGTCCTCTCTGATCCTTACTCCAACCAACACTCAGGAAAACCACTTATAATAATCCTGTTGAAGAAGCCCTGATGTTTTATTAATCCGTCCCAGCTTTTATGGCTCCACAGAGAACAGAGTGGAATCCCAGCCCCAAGCAGGGGTTTTCTTGGTCACAGACATAGAGAGGAAAAAAAAAAAAAAACAAAGAGAGTGGTGCATCTGTCCTGGAAGAAACCGGGCTGACGGTTGCAAACAGTGAGTGTCCTAGTGGAGAAATGCCCATCTGAGGCTGGCTGGAGCCTGTACTTGAACCAGATAGTGGGTCTTCTTCATCCATTCAAGCTCTTGCTCCACACTTCCCACAAGTCTCAGGACTAACAGCGCAATCCAGGAAGCTCCTTGGCTACTCGCACAAGCAGCCACCTGCTACCTCCTGCACACAAAAGCCTTTATACTTGCACACACAATGGGCTCTTTCAGTTACATTTACTTTTACCTTACATTTCAGTCAAGTGTAAAGAGCCTGTGGGTAAAAGGTCAGAGACATAAATTCAGCCAGGATGGAACTGTGCTGAGAAAAATAGTGCTGTTCCTCCTTCCTTCATGGTAAAGAAATCTCTTTGTCAACAGGGGTGCCATTGGGTTTAAAGAAACCTTTGTCACTGTAAAACAGGGAGAGGGAGTATGTCCAGACCCTTCAGGAAGAAGCAAGCCTCTATCTGCAAACAAGGGGAAAGACATCTTTCCTTTAACATCCCAGTCAGCAGGGTTCTCAGCTGCAAGGGGTAGGAGGACTGAGCCCTGCGTTAGCAGTGGTGTGATGGCCCAGCATCACAGAGCATGGGCAGAGCCACAACAGGGGCAGGTTCACCTCCCGCTGCTTAGCAAACAAGAACATCACTTCCTTAACTACAAAGATTCACTGGTGAAATGGAGAGTTTCTGATTCAGTGCCTTGCCCAAGTTAACACAAGAAGCCTCTTCTCAGAATACACACTAGTTATCCTCAGCACCAGCCCAAGGAAGCTGAGGTGGTGTCAGCTCCAACGACTGTTTGCACAGCATGGGTGGCAGTGTCATCAGAAAAGGTCAAGCAAAGTAAACCTCACTTGTTTGTCTGCATTCTAGAGGAAAAGTGCTTTGGCACATACAGATAGGGATTGTGAAGTCCATTCAGAAGATTAAAATATTCCAGGAGAAGTTAAATTGCCTGCTCTGAGACCCTGCTTCTATTTAATAACTTTCAGTACTGAGCATAACTGCCCAAATGCAGCTCCCCTGCCTATCGCTGCTGCACTGCTGCAGGCAAGAAAGAATTGTTACAAACGTCCTTCCTTTTATTACATTGCAAAGCTGCTGTGTTCCCTCTTGAGGAGCGCTGATAGGGAACCCCACCCTAGCCCTTGTGTAGAGCATTGAAACGGATGTTTTCACCATGCTGACCTGACAGACATGAGTGCCATCCATTAAAGGCAACGCAAATGTTACCTCTGTATTCAGACACTGTTGTTGCTGACCCTCTGGAGCCATCCAGGAGAGGTATTTCTGCAGGCAAGCAGTTTTGTCCTCCAGCAGAGACCTGGGGGCAAGGAAAGTGTTGATGGGGTGAGAGAAGGTGATCACAATTCAGAAAGACTTGGATGTGCTGCTACAGCTGGCAGGGAGTGCCCGCAGTGTAGGGGGAAAGGGCAGGCTGGGTGGAACTGCTGCAGCAGAGGCCTGGCAACTACAGCACTTGCAACACTTGAATGGTGTTAATAGCATCACATGGCTGTGAAGAAGGCAAATGCCACACTGGGATACAGACGTAGGAATCCTCCTACAAAACCTTTACAATGTGAAGTTCCCCAGAATATAACATCAGCCAAAATACCATGCCTATATGACATGCCACCCCTTGAGCAAGATGGGGACTAACTGGGCTGGGTCCAGACAAGGGCAGTGGGAATGACTGGAGAGAAACTGAACCCTTTTTTAAAAGGATTGAGGGAATGGGGCTTCTTTGGTCTAAAGAGGTGACTCTCATGCCAACAGTCTTTAGGCACTCAAAGAGCTGCAGGAAATAGGAAGGCAAGAATTGCACTCCATTGCCACACTGGAAGGGACAGACAGTAACAGATAAGTGCCTGGGAAGTGGCAGTGTCACCCTCACCAGAGCATCTTTAAAACCAAGCTTTGCAGCTATCTCTTGGGACATAGATAAGGCAGATCAGGAGGCAACCTTGGGGCAGGGGCTGAATCACATGATCACTCAAATTCCTTTTCATCACTATTTTCTCTGATTTTATATTTAGATGAATTTGTAATCTGACCATAGCAGGAGACTGAAACAGCAACCAAGTATGTTTAGATTGAACAAGTCTCAAACTGATAGCAGATAAAACTTCCTGGCCTCACAGTGTTTGTTACTGCAAATGTGCATGTATGACCAAGCTCGTTTTATCAGTGCTGAGCAGTGAATCATCAACCCAGTTCTCATAAGAAAGGGATCCCACTCTCCTGTTCTCCATCCTGCTTTGTCTTGCTGCCACAGCCTGCCTTTATACCTGTGGAGAGAACTGCAAGTCTCTCATCGTATCACTTTACACTTGCTTTGCCTTCACCCTACCACCATTGTGAGCAAGGTGTGAAAGACAAGGGAAGCAGCCTGGGCCTGAACACATGCACAGCAATTCAGGACATTTAGCAGCCTGCAAAGCTGTATATTTTGATTGTTCCTTCCCTCCCCCCCCACCCCCCCCCCCCCACCAGACCAAGCCAGGAGGCTTCACAAACTCATCAAGGATGAGTGTTTCTTGAGGAATGTGAGACAAATTGCCTCTGTTGGTGAGTTTTGGTTTGCTGCATGCAGGCTTCCTGGGTACACCACCTGGGATTTGCTTTCATTTGCAGCCTGGAAAGCTGGTATGGGAGTTAGAGCTGTTTGCACTGGCAGTCAGGCGGGCTCTTTAGGACTGCCACCACAGCAGAACTTTTACTTCAAGTCTGGCAAAAGATACCACTTGTCCTGTTTATTTTTCCAGCTTTGGCGTTCATATGGATGGAATAGCTGGTTTCTGCCACAAGCCATCTTCCTAGCCATGAAGGCTTTCTGCAGCCGTGCACCCTCCATACTTTGGCCCTTCGATAGCTCTTTATAGCAGTCCTGCCATTATTTCTCTCTGGCTTTTCTCTGGATTTGATTAGCTCTCAATATATTGCCTGGGGTTGATTTTGTTCACTGTTTTGTAGAGCACAGAGGGAGCAACGGCTGCACTGTAAGTCCCCTCTGTTTCTGAGGTCCCATTGAGAAAAATGTGAGGATGAAAATGGGACTTTCAACCTAGTTCAAAGAGGCACTGCAGTCCCCGGATAGTCCCTTAGGAGTCAGGCTGTGTTCAATGGCAAGCATAGTTACAAATCCAAATCTCGGGCTGTGATTTCTTCATTTAGGTTTTGTGGAAACAATTTAAAAAAACATGAAGAAGTCAAAACAGGAGAAGTGGAATCCAGCAAAAAGTAACTTTTGAGGAAGGACTTGCAGATGCTGGAGTCTTCCTCTGCTACTGTTCTGCCCCACCTCATCCAGGACATCTGTCTCCCTTTTGATTTCCTTCCCGCGGCTGGTTTAAGCTCTTTCTCACACACGCTTCTCCCTCTAGCCAGCTTCATCTGCTTTCCATTTTCTCCCTCCCAGGCACGGTCTCCCAGCCAGGTACCCAGCACACCTGCTCCCACGGCCTGTGAGCAGCAGTGAGACAGGGAGGGGAACCACTCTCTCAGCTTCCTGCTAAAACCAGAGAAGGGTAGACACCTCTGAAACTTAAGAGTGTTCATAAATCTGCTGCCACAGCTGAAAGGGAATGAGTGGTGTTTTGTCTGTTGCTTTGTGTGCAGCTATACAGAACTTCTGGTGCATTAACTGTCTATCTAAAAGCAGACACGTTTCATAGGTAGCCACCAAGTTCAGATAGGTGCAAGCCATGCTGGAGCACTCGAGCAAGGTGCAGACACACACATGTGTGTGTGCTAAGGTTATGGACACCATCACTTGTGCTTTTTTTCCTCTTTTGCTTGGGTAGTAGAAGGGAAAGTGAAGAGCATATTAATTGTATGTTTGCATATGGCAAGGATCCATGAATGCTGTGGTTTCAGTGAGCACCCTAATGCTATGTGGGGAATGAAAGGGAAGCCACAGAGCTCAGCGCTGCAATTATTATTCTTGCTGGGGTGAACTTAGGGCTCTCAGATAGATCCAAATCGGCCTTGCAAACAAGGAGTGAGTGACAGGCAGGGAAGTAGGGAATGCCAGACCTATGGAAAGGAAAGCCTTGAACATGAGACACCAGACCTTAAGAACATCTTTTTGATGGAACCCGTTCAGCTTCCTGGGAATGTGGCTGAGCTGCCTGCAGCAGGATTGGGTATGTCAGAAAGCAAAGCCCCAAAATAGTAAATGGGTACTATAACAAAAGATGAGAACTGAAAACTCACTACTTTTGCAGGTAACCGATAAAGGGGGAAAAATCTCTTTATACTTCCTTCACTTTTTCATGGCAAGAATGTTTCTTTGCCTTGTCAATCTGCCCTCCTTACTCTATACCTCAGAAAGAGAAGATGCTTCACCCCCCCCTTTTTTTTTTTTTTTTTTTTTTTTTTTTTTTTTTTTAAATCACTGGCAGTCTTCCAGGAGAAATAGACAACATTCAGGGTGACTGATTGAAGAGTAATTTCAGTATGAGGGCATCTCCTTCCAGCAGTTGGTTAGCATCTGAAGACCCTGTAAACAACTCCCTTTCAGGAAACTCAGGTGAATGGAAAGCTGCAGGACAGCAGAGAAGGGTTGCAGCCTCATCTTACCTATGCACTAATTTTTATTGACTCTACTAAGCTTCTAGCCTGGGTGGTTGCAAGGCCAGCTTGCAAAAGGGACCCAGGCACCCTTCATGGGGCTGCAGACAACCTGAAGAGTCATTCCGAGGGGGCTGTATTGCCTCATTTCCTACATCTCAAAGCTCTTCCTAGGAAGAATGAGGGATATAGCTGCACACCCCATTTGACTGACTTGTACAATGCAAGAAGATACCTTGCAGTAAGGAGCAGGAGGCAGATGGCTTTGGTGCGGGATGGAGCTGACAAGCCACTGGAACAGGACTAGTTGGGGCACAGAGATTTGCAACAGCTCTGCTTTTACATACCGCATGTGCCATATGGAGTCAACATCACCCACATGATGACTAGGGGACAATCCCCTCTGGTTTGTGCTGCTTGATCCCTTAATCATGGAAGTGAAGTCAGACAGACACTCACATATTGGATATGCCAAATAGGATCTGTCCCGACTGGAGCCAAGCAGCTTTAGTGCATACAGGCTGGTTGGGGGAAGCTAGGGGACAGTGTTCCCTGGCCTGCCAAGGGTTAAAAGCAAGGTCTGGATCCACAAGCAATCCTTCGAGGAGAAAAGCACAACCTAGCAATTCTGTCATGTCTCACCCCCCGTTCAAATGACATTGTTTCAGCGCTGTCTGCCTCGCCCCTCAGTGGTAATTACAGACTTTCACTACACGGGAAAGAGAGACACAGCAGAGGAAACCTTCATTACAGACTTATCTCCTAGAGTAAAAGCAACCTCTGTGTAATGTCTGGGGCACATTGCCAGGATCAGCCACCAAAGCAAAACGTTTACATTTAGGACAAAAATAAAAGTGAGAGAAGTGTTAAGTGATTTAGGAAGATCAGAAGCCCACCATGTTGGCTGCTGTACAGTGCTGGGTGTGGGGAGAACTTTGGAGGAACTGGAAAGCTGCCCTGGTTTTAAGTGGTGCGGTTTTCATCCGACATGCTTCCTTCCTTCCTCCTTTTCCACATGCTCATGTCGCCTGATGTCTGCCTGTGTCCCTCTGTCACCCCTGGCAAACACCAGTGGGCTGGGAAGGGATGGTTTCCTTAGGCTTCCCAGCTTGATGTTCCTCAAAGGGGCAGTTAAAGCTGTAGGTGTCCTTGGCTGACCCCTCTCCCCTTTTCACACCTAATGTATGATATATATTCAATAACAGGTTTCTTGTACCCAAAGCTGCAGGCTTCTTCACACTTAGTTTATATCACAGGGGCCCACAATTTGAGCTCTGTTAGAAAGGATGGAGGAAGATTTTTCTTTGCAGTAGGACACTCCTCTGTTACAGCCCATGACTGTGGTGCATCTCTCAGGGTTGGCATTGATGTGCACACAGGTGATTGACACATCTGGCAAACATGGTCTCATTGCTGCTGCTTTCTTCATCATCCCAACTTTCTGTCAGCAAGTGGCACAGGTCCAAGCTAAATTGCTCTTCCTTACCCCTGTGTGTTCACACGTGTGAAACCGGGAACTGCTATCATTGCATGGTTAGCTCAGGGTTTGTGGGAGGGCTCTTTTCAGCAACATTTCTCCTACAGAGCACATTTTTGCTGGTGGTGGTAACACCTTGTCCTTGCAGGATCTGGGGTTTGATGCTACATTAGAAAGATCCTTCAAACCACTAGGCCTTGTCCCCAGGCAGCTAACAGCAGGGATGAGAGAGGAGTGGGAGGAGAAAAGCATTCAATCAGATTGCTGTTAAGACGTGTCTAGGGAACTGGCTGAATTTTAATTGTTCTTTCCTAGATGGTGAGTGAGCACAGGAAAAGATTTACCTTCTGGCCTTTCCATTTGAGCACGTTGACATTTCCAGGCGGCACTTTCCTCTGATGGAGAGGTCTGACGTCAGGTGGGCTGATTAACACCTGCAGTGCCTCTGACTCATTTGGCTACAGCCTGTGCAGGGGGATTTGTAACGTCTCTTCTTCTCTTTCTATCCTTCGTTACAGTTGGTTTTAGATAAATAACGCTAAGCTCAATTCACAACTTCAGCAAAGACGCAGCTCAGCTCAGGCTCAAATACGCATTGCTATGGCAACAAATGCTGTCAGGTGCATGCAGACACGTCACTCTCAGCAGCGAACTCCCTGCCCAAGTGGCACATGGGGCTGGCCCTGGAAGGCAGGGTGAAGCTGGCACTGTCCACACTGCTTGGGCATGCAGCTGATTTTGGGAGCAGCCTAGTACTGGCTTTGCTGCTCTCCCAGCCTCAGGAGAGCTCACCTGAGCCAGCCAGCTGCCCTCTTGCTGAGCAGAAATCACTCTGGGGGAAGCATTGGTAAGTGGGGTTTGCAGAACTCCCTGCTTGACTGGCATTTCCAGACTAAAAAGCCCTAGTGTGGCTTTTTCAACCTGCAAAAGGGAACAGAGTGACTTCTCAGGTCAACAGGTCTCATACAGCTGCAGTTCAAGCATGTAACACAACCCTCTTCATGCACTGATCAAACTCTGAAATAAAAAACTTGAGCCAAGAATCCAGTCTTCTCACATAGACCACTAGGACTGGGGAAGGGTTTCTAGGTTAATCCTCATTTTGTAGGTTTAATGCTTCCCCAGCTGGGGTGCCAAGTCATTTTTCTACGAGAGCTGATCTAAACTTAACATTACCTCCTACAGTTGGTGTACCCTGCCACACTGGAGAAGTTAATAGCATGAGACAAGTTTAAACATGTGAAATGTTTTTATGACTGCATAGATTGAGCCACATTTCCACGACAAATCACCGAAATCTGAGAAATCTACTTTACAACACAAATTCCTTTCTTTTGTCTGTCTTTCCCAACTCAAATTTGAGTCAGAAACTCCCTGGGTTCTGCAGTAACTCTCAACTAGCAAAACTGTGGGTGTAAGAGAGATGAAAAACAATTGCATGAGGTCTCCAGGGCTGGTCTGCAATGACTCCAAACCCTAAATTGCTCATCCCTTGAGCATGGTTTATGACTGCAATGGATCCTGGTGGAGCTGGGTAACCAGCACTTAAATAAAGGGGAGGCAGCAAGCCCTCCTGAATCAGTGGCATCTGTTCTGGGAAGGGCTGACCCAGAAGCAGCCACAGCAAGAAGGTACTGAAACCCACTGTCTCCTCCTAGAAACAGAATTGAAGGTCACAAAGTAAAGACCCCTGCAACCAACACTAGCCTCTGATTAAAAATAAATCCCTTTCATGCACAAACAGTAGTTTGAGAAGGGGAAATACTGAACTGTGGTGAAAATTTGGAGAGTTGATGGGTGAGCATCTCAGAATAGAAACACAAACACCATCAATTCAGGTACAGCTTTATACCCCCAGACACTGGCACCAATGTACAGGCATGGTCCCTCCTCTTACACTTATTTTACAGTAAATCTGATTTTAGTGGTGTTTTCATATGGGAGCAAATGTAAAAGCAACTCAGTCTTAGGAATAACAGAGATGAGAGTCTGCTTGGCCACCTCTGGAGCCAGGAAAATCATGTTCCTTTGGGGACAGCTGGTACTTTGCTCCAATACAAGAATTAGCATCAATATTTCCAAGTGATAGCAGCTGCCACTGTCTCTCTCCAGAATGATGAACAAAACCAGCACTGTGGTGTGGTCCTCCTACCCCATGTGTTGTACTCTCAGGGCTAGCAGACAGTAGAGATATTTGGGCACTTAGGGAGCTCACTTCTTCATTTAAAATATACTAAAGGAAATACAGGTAAAATACATAACAGGATTGGCCCACATAACTTACTGCTGTCAGTTATACCTGAGAAGGAACCATAAGAAAAGAAGCCAACATTTACAGAGGTGAAAACATCCTCTGTTACACCACACAAAGGAAGGGCATGGCTTGCAGCCCCATGAACTCTGTTAAGAAGACAGGTTTTCATAAAGTACCTGAAGCAGGGGATTGAAAATGGAGAACTGTTAGAAGCCCTCAGCACCCTAAGCTCCAGACCAAACCAGAAATGTTCCTCGTGAGAACATTAATATATAAATATACTTCACATCATATCTGTATTTCTGTAAAAGCCCATTAAATTCCCAGGAAGCACCCAGTGCCAACCCCTGGTGGGGGTACCAACCACAGGTGGCTGTGACCCCAAAGGGCAGCTCTTACGATCCTGTCACAGACAGAAAATCTTGCAGTATCCTACATTAATATTAGCCCTGGTGCCATCAAGTAGTTTTGCCTGGTCTTTTGCTGTCTGATCAATCCCATGTAAGTCACTCTTCCCTTACTGCAGGCTAACATCCTCTCCTCCTTGACCAGATACCCAGTGGATTATTTTTGTCTTGGATCACATAGTCCCAATGTTACAATTACATGCTGACCTCAAAGACTTGCTTTTAAAATTACCCTTCTTTAGCAAACCCTCTGTCTAGTGGGTTGGGTGGTTTTCTTATTTTTTATTTTTATATCTAAATGGTTAAATAGTGGGTGTGGTTGAGGAGAGAGGAAAAGAAGAAAGAGAAAGAAGCAGACAGAGCAAGCAGTAGGTGGTAGGGTTGTGAAGGTCACAAAAGTCCTCCTCAAGACTGGGCAGTCCATGTGCTCTGAAAAAGAGACACTTGGCTTCCCCTCTTTCCTCAGCAGCATCTTCTTCTGGAGAGTCAGTTCTCCTTGCAGACCAATGTCATTTCACCACAGGGACAGTAGCAGTCTCTCTTCCTCACAGATACACCTGGGGACTTATTCTTGCAGCCACTACCTAAATCCAGAGACTCAACAGACCACTGTCATTCAAACTTGGCACAAATACTGGGACTTCCCTGTAAACACTCACTGATGTTAAACATTTTCTAAACAGAAGAGACAGGAAAGCAGCTCAGAAGTGCTCTGAAGGGCCTAAATGTGAACAGGACTAGGACAGGGATCAGCAACCATAACTGTAAAGATGTATCCACAGTAAAACCCATGAAAGATAGATGTTACCTGTCTATGTTACTGCTCAGCTGAGAGTTCCACCAAATCCCTCCAAAATTTTCACAGGATGCACAGAAACCTCTTCAGGAGAGATAAGCATCTTCTTTGAGGAGAGTAGAAGAGAACAGGACTTTAGTCTGTCCAAAAAGGAAAAAGGGGAAACAACTCACAGGCTGACAGGAGAAACTTAAGTCTGCAGCACATGCACACACACAACCAGCTGGTCTTTTAAGAGCCAGTGGCTGCTGTTCCAGCCACTTTGTGTTCATAGTGGTCTCCTTTATCTTGAGGCATGCGTATCACTTCCACACTATTCTGCACATCATTATCTTCCTGTAGCCTTTTCTGCACACTGGATATATCTCCGTTCTGATGGAGTGAGCTTCCATTGCGTCAAACCTCACCAACAAAATGCCAAGAGTAGTACTTGCAGAGATCTGCAAACACTGCCCTGAGCTACAGGTTATTTGGGAAGAAGGCATCTGTCACTCAGGTGAGTAAGCCTAAACACCTGCTCTGGGTGGGGGTTCAAATGCACAAGACAGATCTGAACACCATCAGACTGGAAATGATCTCAGTGTTTTTAGTAAAGTCAATGTGAAACTGAAATGGATTTGATACCCACTGGAATTGACTACAGGCTGGTTAGTGCAGTCCAGGCCAGGGCAAAGAGTAATATCAGAGCTCCAGTTAAATGATAACCATCAATGCTGGCAAGGGACACGATCATGATGAACAGGCATCTGAGGTTTAAAAAGCCAAATCTACCACCAACATTTGCTCAATAGCGTTTGTTTCACCAGTATCAGTCAGCAAGACATCAGTCAAAAGTATTAATCTCTGAAAAAAATACAAAAATTCAAATTCTAAACTCTGCTTTTTTAAGTGAGCTCTGGTAAATTTGCTCCCTTTTGCAGTCCTGGGGTAAATCAATTAGCAACTGCCTAAGGAGAAATCTAATTAAGCTCAGATAACACAATAGAGGTTTCACCCCCTCGCCCTCCCTCTATACATATCCTTCTTTACACATCTGGATAAAAGCTTTACTGCAAAGCCTGGAGAGAGCAATTGCTTCAAGCAGAGAGTCCCTGCGAGCACATCTGAGCTCCCGAAAGGCATTGCAAACTCTTGCATCATGCAGAGGCAGGAGATGCCAGAGCAGCTAGGAAGTGAGAAGATCCACTCTGGCAGCTGCTGCCAGGAGGACAGGGTGTCACTGGGAAAAAACAAAAGGTGTTTTTACCGAGGAAAAGTGGTGCCACAAGTTATTAGCCTTCTAGCAGAGGCAGGAATGCTAGAGCTGCTGTGATGGTGCTGCTCTTGCAGCAGGAGCAAGCCAGCCATTCAGGACTAGTCTGACAAATCTGGCTCCAGCTGCTCAGCTTTATTAATGGCAGAAGCCCTCGAGGGGTGGGATCCAGAGGCATCACAGAGATTTTTTTTTTCCCCTTTCCTAAGCACAAAAGACAGAAGTGGAATGTAGCTGAGGAATGCTTCGCCCTTGGAAGGGATGTAATAAATCTCCTTGGATGTGATATTTGGTTTATTTTGTGGGAGTCATTAAAAAGGAAAATGCAGATTGTGGAGCTTTGTGCTCAGCCTATGCTGGCAAAGGATCCCTGACAAAGAATGTCCATTGGCAGGGAATTTCCTGACTTTGCAAGTGAGCAAACGCCTCTTTTTCAGTTACTCTAAAAGCTGTCTTGCTGTTATATAAAAGGTTGCTATAAGGCAGACTGTGATCAGTTCTTCTCCAGATCCATCAGAAGAAGGACGAGTAATAATCAGCCTGATTTGCAGGAGGAAAGATTTGGGCTGTACTCAAGAAAGTGCTTTTTTTCCCAGGAAGGTCTCCTGGGCCGCAGGGGGCTGCTGGGGAGGCTGCAGCATCCCAATTGCTAGAAGCATTTCATGCAGGCATCAGGGTCCTGGATGACTCCACCTCCAAGAGAGGGGGATGGCTTCAGAGGCTTCCTGAAGTCCCTGCCAGCCCTCTGGTGATTATTCCTGCATGGTTATTATTGGGAGTGGGAGTGCCGCCTTTGGGATAGAGGCTTGAGGAGGATTTTTCCTGCACTGAAGGTCACTGGACCTAGGGATAGGAGAGCAGGCAGAGGTTGGGGAAGAAGAAAACAGAATGGAACTGATGTGCAGCTGGGCTTGATTTACCACAGCACCATAGCAAAGGAAAATCCCAAAGGTGACTGTGGACCTACCACAGAGTAAGATGAGGCTGGGCTCACTGACAGAGGTGGGCAGGGAGGAGGGAAGGGATTACTTCTGGGATATCAGGTCTATCAGTGAACTCCCTGGGGAGGTCATGATGGAGGCCAGTCGGATGGCAGCAAGCCTTCAGGGAACCCTAAACCAGGTTTAAAAGGGCCCTGGTGGAAAATGAGCAGACTGAATGAAGCCAACTACAGCTGCCTGCAGTGGTTACACCCTTAAAGGACTCACTATGGTGGAAGGCAGAGGGAGATGTCAGCCATTAGTGGTATACAAATTGTTTTTAAATGGTACAGAATTATTAGCAGTGGTGGTAAAGCCCCAGCTATAAAAAGCCCAAAGCCTTTCCACTCACCTTTTTGGAGAGGAGTGGAGTAGCCTGTGCTGGCACAGCTGCCATTAAAGCTGCAGGGCACCTGGGGAGAGGTGGAAGCCTCTTTCCTACACACTGTGTACCCCAGAAATGGTGCAGGCTATGCCCTATGAGAAGCAGCTGAGTGGTGGGATCACTGTTTGAAGCCATAGTTCAGAGGGGTCAGCCAGACAAGCCATCATCTTACCACTCTGTTCATCCTCCACAAGTGCAATTTTGGTCACTCCATCAGGGTACTGGTGATGCCTGTTTCTCGTGTGCTTGTGAGAAGGGATGAAAAAAAGGGAAGCTTGTTTAGAGTTTAAGAATCCTTCAGGAGGTTGCCTGCCATTGTCACCTGTTGGAAATTACATGTTTTCAGTGTTTCCTTTTTGTCAGGGAGCACAAGAAATTCTGTTCTGCAACCTGTGTTTTCACATGGAGAGAAGGCTCCTATGTAAAGCAAGTGACCTTAGCAAGAATCAGCCATTTTGGGTTATTACCAGAGCTGGACTAGACACTTTGTTGCTGTTATCATTGCTATTGATTTTACATTTATAGAGAGCTGCACATTTACACAATGCTTAATAAACACAAAGTTTCCTGGACTGCAACTAGTGATAGGAGGACTGGGAGGCCAAAAAAAAAAAAAACAAAAC
>JANHGN010002404.1:0-16621 GCA_024605025.1 Megaceryle maxima
TGAGTATGTGGGTGGCTATCTGTTTTAGACTCTCTACTCAACACTTGACTTCTATTTCTTAAGGAAAGCTTTTATACCGGGGGAGCAGATTTGGGCTCATTTTAGCCAAGATGTTTTCACAAAATGCTTCCATTCATTCTTCAGCCTGCATGCTCCTACCACATTCCTTAATTGCCTTCATACTTTCTACTATTTGCAACTGCTATGACTTAATTTGACCAAACTATAAGAATTAATTCCAACAATCATATAATCTTGTTGCTCTAATACCATACACATCTAGAAAACTACTCAAGATCTTTATTACTACCTTGTTAACAGTTTGCTACCTAAAAGGTATTCCTTCTGACCCACACATTATTATACATCTCCATTTAGGGAAACAAGATTGGTTTATAATAATGCTCATTTCTTTCTAATAAGCATTAGGCTGCCCAGTGCTGGCCTCAGCTACGCTTTGATTTTAGGGGTGTGAAACACACATGTCATCCTAGTGGGTCCGAGACACTGCTGTCCTTATGGGTACTGTCTCCACCAAGCTGGCATAATGACAAACTTGTAATGGTTCCTTGATTAGTTTTGTCAAAAAAGATCTAATGGAAATACACAACTGCTTGGCATTGAAGCGCTCGTTTGGCATCATAATTGTTAAATTTACATGTTCAAGTTCATGAAGCACACATTTATTATTTTTTTTTTAAGTGAAGCATAGCAAATGCAAGTCTGTTTCTACCTGTTCCCACTGCAAATCTACAGCTACACAAACTTTTGAAAAAACACTGTACCTCAGCAAGGAACAAGGGATCTCTGATCCTTCGTTTATCAGTCCTGAATTGAGACAGCTCACTAAGGTCATTGTTATAGCGAAGTCTTGGAGCTTCCTTCTTCAAATCATCTCCAAATTACTGTTAGGAAATGTTGCACTACGCATTCTCTAGGTGTCTAACTAAAACAATTTCAAAGCAACATTTGAGACCTCTATATAGAAGTAAGAGTTCCCATTGTCAAAGTGTCAGCCTCAGACTCCAGACTCTGTGATCAGCTCATATTCTCTGCAGCACTCTCGTGAGTATTGCAGGCTTTGTGGTGCTGAGAGATACCCAAGAAACATCTTTGTTAGCAGATTCAAACACAGGAATGCATTTCAGAGGCATGTGCAGCTGGGCAGTTCCTGACAGAGGATCAACAGAACCAGAATTTCCAGCCCAGAGCCTGTACTACTTCTCACTTCTGATACGATAAGCAGAAACAAAAGCATATAAAGAAAGAAATCACTTTTCTCTTATACTAGAAGCACAAAACTCCAAATGCAAACTTTACATCCACCAGCACAGAGTAATTTTGGGCATGAACAATTAGTTTAAGGTAGCATTACAAACACTTCCTTGGTTTACCTTTCTGCCTTCATTCTTCATATATCCACAGTACTGAAACCAAAGAAAGAAATCAGAACTGCTGTAACTGATTTATAGGCATTGGCCTCCAGCACCCTCCAGAAGTCCCAGTAAAAGTGAGTCACTTCCAGCTGTTTTACCTGCTATATGTGTGTGTGTGTGTGTGTGTTCAGTACCTTTTATCCTGGGTCTGAAATAGCAAGTGCTGGCATACACTGTACTCACAGGTACTCAACCACATTGGTAATTAAGAATTCCTGTATTAAAAACATCCTGAAAAGTGAGTTGTGTGTGTATTTGTGCTTCAGCTTGAGTCTAATATACTTGTCAGTAACATCAAATATGCTACTCGGGATGCATCAGTCCTTTGGTGATCTGCTGTGTATTGCGAGTTCCCTGTACTTTGTTTTATCAGACTTCCCCAAAGGATCATTTTAAAATAGCACTGAGAACTCTTTTGAACTAATTTCTCATTGTCAGTTCTGAGTTCCTGGGGCAACAGGGCTGCTCAAATACAACCTTTATGGGATTTTAGCAGCACTGAATCTTTATTCAGAGCACGAGAAAGTAAGACTGAAATTGAAACAGAGTTGAAAATGTATTATATTCCCATAAAAATATTGGTGCCAAGCTTGCAGCAGGAGTATATAAAATAGTATTTTCTGTCATTAAGTTTCCAGAAAAGTAGATAATTAAAAAAAATACAGATTTCAAAGCAACTAAAGGCATGAGGATGCAAGACTTGAAGAAATGCACGCGCTGAAATCAGAGTAGGACAGAACACCATGACAGTAAGCTGATGCCAAGCAGTCAGTGCCAGTAATTAAAGTTAACCCAGCTCCACTCCCATTTGCCAATATATCTGTGCTAGTTTACAAACTGGCATAGAAAAATGGAAACAAAAACACAAGAAGTTGTCAAAGATCCTCAAAATTGGCTACCATATTACCTGCAAACAATTCTGATAAGGAACCAAGGGCAGAGCACCATATAATCACCCACAGATAGCTGTAAGCTCACAGACTGAATCGCTGCCCTCGGCTGTCATCTCCACACTCACTTTTGCCTTCCTTTTTTCCCCGTGGCACTTGAAATCCCCAAATCTATAGGTTCCTGCAGGGTAGAAGCAGCACTATAGGCTTCACCTGTGGGTCTCCTCACTGCTAGCAGAAGTTTAGAACCCCCAGCCCCTGTAAGCAAACACCTTCTGCCTCTGTTGCACGCTTCGCTGCCAAATCGTTCATCTTGCAGACAAACAGGAACTGGCTTTCATGCTTGAAGGGTGTTTATGTCTTGCATAATTTATTTAAGGCCCTATCCTGCTTCCATCAAGCTCAAGATCAAGCCATAACGCATATTGCAAAGGTCAAGGAGCTTCACTGGACAGACACCCTGTCAGAGGGTTTTTCCTTACTTTTTTCTACTGCCCATCCCAAACTTGGTGTAAAAAGAAGTGCAGATCCCAGCAGCCTATGCACAGGACAAGAGAGCTCATCGGGGAAATGGACAGGGCTCAGCCCTCTCCAGAAAAGCTAATCTTAAGATACAACTCACTACTACCCTCAAAAAAGGACCAAGAAGTCAAATAACAAAGGACCATTTTGAAGGGATGGAGAGAATCAATGTCAAACTAACCATGGCAAATGCAGATGAGCTTTAGGAGGTGGGCTGAAAGTGTAAATTCTTTCAGGATTACAAAAGCTTTTCTGAAAAACTGCCACTGCAATTAACTGCATCCATACTGAGCCCCCATCACACTTGGGCCGGGCTCTATCCCCAGGCAAGGTGCCTTACCACAGGGCACAAGAGGCACCTATGTAAACGTGTAGATGCCTGGCTTCTGATGCCTTTAAAAGCATTTTTCTGAGTCAGCACTTCACATGACAAAACACATTGCTTCACAGAATAGCATAACCTACAGGGCTACGTAAGATCCCTGGCCAAGAGAAAGCTGTCATTCAGAAACATGGTATAAAGCTTGCACACGATGTCTTTACAATGTTTCACTCTATCAGCATCTTCGCTAATCAAGGTTTTAATGTAGAAAAACAGTTGTGTCCATCTGAATACATAGGACATTTGCCATATAACATTTGTCAACAAAATACCTTATGATTGACAACTGGCTAACTGAATTCCACCTATAAAGGCAGTCACACCTTTGCTTAGATTTGCCAAAGCACTTGCGCCATCCCCCCAGAGCATGGGTAAAATCCTGCGCTCTATTGAAATAGCTGATGAAGTTCCCCACCAACTATGAGATGTCATCCTGATACGTCTCTGACTGGAACAAAGTGAAACAGTACAACAGTACTGCAGGAGGAGGTGGCAAGTCCACGTTCAATGGGAGCACAGTTTAAACACAACAACACTGAACGCACAAGTGTCGGATTTTACCTACAGCAAAAAGAAAAAGAAAGAGGAAATTTAGGAATGTGCCAAATGATGGTAAAGATTATTTTCACGTGTTCACAGCAAGATAATCTACTGCTGCTCAGAAATACTGTACGATGGGTTTACTATCATCTCTGAATACTCGTGGACCCTGTAGAGTGCTTAAGTGCAGAAAATCTGGATTTTTACTTTTCATTTACTGGAAAAAATGTGATACTGCTTCCGGAATGAAAGCTCCCCCTGGGCTTAAACAATTCACACAGTGATGATTTCTGAATGCCTGCTACTTGCACATAGTTTCAATTACATAACTTTTATAAAGGTCAAATATGTTTCTTAACAATGCTGAAGCCATCAAAAGACATCAGAACTAAGAGATTAAATACAGTCAGACAAGTTAACCTGACTAATTTCAAGACTACCATTATTTACATGTTTATAAATGTATTCTGCCTGTGCTCTGTGGTCTACGAAATAGTGTTTGCAGTTTACAAAAG
Source organism: Megaceryle maxima (assembly GCA_024605025.1). NCBI lineage: Eukaryota > Metazoa > Chordata > Aves > Coraciiformes > Cerylidae > Megaceryle > Megaceryle maxima. Next base: position 4,286 of record JANHGN010002404.1, read on the forward strand.
CAAGTAATGCTAATTACTCATTAACATGCAATTTCCATCTCTGTTTATTTTATGGATATTAACCTGAAATTAAGTCAGCACAAAAGAAAAAAAAAAAAAAAAAAAAAGGAGAAAGTATTTTCAGAAGCCACACAAGCCCAAGTCTCCTGACAGGTGCTGTGGTTTTGCAGAATTTTAAGCTACATACATCCATTTTTCCCCTTCCTTTGCTATTTGTTATGTATGTAAAAGGGAGAATTCAACTTCTCAGGGAAAACCATGGTTTTAACTGTGATAGCTATTGATTTGTTATATATCAATCTGATTCAGAAGCATAAGAACAAATACAGGTTGCATACTTCAAACACTTCAGTACCAGAACTCCCATCTCTGCCGCTTTAATTTGGAGGTAGTTGGCAGAACACATCAGAATCTTGCTCAACGGACACTTGAAAGCTAACAGAGGCAACTAAAAGCTTCCTCACAGTGCATTTCTGTACATAGCACACAAAACTGTCTTCAAGAAATCAAGCATTAGATGGACCCAATGACCTTACTCCACTGCATGTGTCAAGATACCAGGAAAAAGAGTGGATAAACATCTATAAAGCAAGTTATATAGCATACTTACAATGCAATAGGTCTTGGAATCAAGCTTTTGTTCCATGCTATGGGTACTGAATCAAGTCAGGCCCACAAGGGCATTACTGTGAATTCAGAGGGGTCTGAAGCTTTTGGGCCACTCAGTTACAAAACTGAACTCCACAGAAACAGGCAGTAGCTAGTGACTGGGAGAATAAGTCTTGAAAGGGTCCGGGAGCCAGATGCATCACAGAGCCCTGACACTCGCCGCCGGAGTTGTCTCAAAATAACACAAAGTAATTGGAAAAGCAACAGATAAAGGATGTCGGGTGTAAATCGAATTTAACACAAGTAATAAAAAAAAAAAGTTTAGAGGAATGTGGTTTTTAAATTGAAGCTGCACTTTTAAATAACCAGCAATAATAAAAGCAAGTGAATCATCTTAACTACCACCAACAGGCAGACCCAAAACAACTGTGCATCCATAGCTGTGGCTGAAGGACATTAACAGTTTGTAAACAGATCATGTGGACATTTGACACTTCTGGTTGAAAAGGATTTGTCTCCAGAGACGATTAAGACATCTTCAGCACTGTTGTAAACATATACTAGAGGTACCTTCTGTACCTGGGAAACTCCTTCTGAACTCCACGCTAATCCTGTAAACTTGAGATTCAAAACTTGTTTTGAAAGAATTACCTATCCAACCTCAGGCAAAGGAATAAAGCCAACCCCTCTTAATTCCCTCGTCAACTCTTCTATAACATGGCAATTCTTAAATACTCCTGTGCTGTTTTCAGTTGTAGTCCACGTACCTTAACTACGGCATAATTACCAACCATCATTTGACTGCAACAGTCCTCAGAAGGCGGAAGGTAATTGTGTGTGCAGAGCCAGATGCACAGGTTGTAGTTTAGCAGTGGAGCAGAATAAGCATAAAGACTTTACCGTTTCAGTACGGGGCAATTTTTGTGCCACTTAGTAGGTATTTCATAGAATACTAAACTAAAGCTGTCCTAGGGAGATGTCTAAGCATAAAACTTCTCTACAGAGAAACATTTCTTACAGGACACACCCTAATCTCTAAAAGGTTTTGTTAAAGTCTTCTCATACTGGTCTGTCACTCCATAACCAGTTTCTGAAGGAAGTGTTCGGTTTTGGTATTTAACATTCCCACTTAGCATGTGAGACTATGTTATTTCAAATGCAGGATTTGGGATTTTCAGCACCACTAGTGTAATTATACCTATCAATTTCTTTAACCCACTAAAGATCTCCCCAGTCTTCCAGGTACACCCCTCTGAGATGTACGTACCAGGAGAGAATCAAGCTGCTTGCAAGATTCTTGGGTATTTCCTGCAGGAAATATGCCCTGAATAATCCAAGTTTAACAGTTCTCGTACACTTAAATATGAGGTGCTTGGAATCACGGGGTTAAATACAGGTTTGTTATGAAAAATACAGCTCTATCAACTGCTTCTTTATGAGCTTGTTATAAACCAGTGATACGACAGTGTAAAACAGAACTTATTTTCTGTTCCATCAGGAAGTAATTCCCTCAGGCATTAAGATGTGACATAAAATCTTTTAATATATTGAGCAATTTCATTAAGTTCTCTGTAAAGAAAGCAAATACAGAATGAAATACAAAAGCTTTTAAAGCATGCCAGGGAATTTCAGTGGCAAGATAGCAAATTATGCAAGCCACAGGCCTATATTACACATTAAAAATGTTGGCTGAGACATTAAACAACCACGGAAACATTTTTCATATAGTATGATTTAAGGCCTATTGTTCAAAAACTCAAGAGCAAACATTTACTCTTTTCTGATTAATATTAACAACTTTAAAAAAACCCCAACCCAAAAAAAAAAAAAACCAACACCAAAACCACTCCAAAAACATAAAGAGGCATTCTTCTGATGGCTGGGATACATTCCTAGGTAGAATTCAAGCATCACAACTCTTTCCACAGAATACCTCCAAACAAAGCACAGACAAGTATTGCCTGAGATATAAACTCTACACAGCAGAGACTCCCACTTTCAGAATTTTACTTTTTTCCTGGTTTTGAGGGAGCTATTGTGAACTCTTACTCTCCTCTGCACAGAAGAAGCAATCTTCATAGATGCCTTCTTTGTGAGGGACCTTTCCACAGCTCCAGGTTTCCATAGTAACAGCTGAGCATCCTCTCCACCCGTCAACAGAGACTCATCTGTCAGGTTCCAGCAGAAAGAGCGAACAGTGGCAGAGTGTCCTCCACAAAGGGTACTCACCAGGCTCAGTCCATCGTTGCTGCAGCTGATGAGGTGAATGTTTCCTGTGGATGTTCCCCCAATAAGAAAAAGTTTATCTGCCTTTTCGTGGTACAAGCCACCTACCAGGTAATGTAAGGTGTCATTTGCAATGCAGACTGAGTCTCTGACATCCAGAACATGCAATAGTGTTATAGGTTCTTCAGTATCTAATTGAGCAATGTCCCACCAACAAAATCCCTCATCGTGTGTCATGCAGTAGACCTGTTTATAATCTTTCCCAGACCAGCCAGTAAAACTTACTGATGAATCTGAATTGCAAGTTGATATCAAAGCATCATCTTCATTATCCTTGTTAATGTCAAACACGTTAACCAACCCATCAGTTGACCCAGAAACTAACAAATTGGGCTCAACAGGATGAAAACAAATTTTAGTGATGTCATCATTGTGACTTTCGGAATAGACTCCCAAGGGTTCTTTAGTTGCACTGGCACAGTTTGTAATGCCTCTTGCATCCCAAAACACCAGAAACGTGTCCTTTTCAACTTTTTCTGTTCCAGCACAAATTATGAGATCACTGCAGTTGATATCAAAACTGATGAAAACATTGGAGGGGTAGCCACTAAATATCTGCACAGCTTTCTGAGTGGCTAAACGAATATCCCAGCATTTCACTGTACCGTCACTGCACGCTGAAAATACGATGCTGTCACATCTGTGTGCAAATCTGACTCCATTAAGCATCCCAGGATGGCTACTGTACTCCCGCAGGAAGTTTAATGCTTCCCTGTTATATACCCTAATTGACTTATTGGAACATGAAACTGCCAGAAAGCGACTGCTTTCAGACTGAACAGGTTTGGAAACATCTATATCCAGTAAGTAAGCAGGTTCCTCGCTTAGCGTAGAGCGTTTAGCTATGCGCAGACTAGCAAGCTGCTCCTCAACCTTCTCCACTGCAGTCATCTCAAACGCTGTTCCTAACAGCGTCAGAAACCTGCAACAAATAAAATCCAAGATGAGATTTCATTGCAACATTCTGAAATAATATTAGCTTTAAAAACATAGATGAAAAAGTATCTTGCACAGAGGTAACACGTGAAGTCAAAATTCAATCATCCTTATGTCCTATGCACTACAACTTCTGTTGCAGAAACAGAAAACTGGAAAGAGCTCCCCAAGTTAAGGCGTCTCTTGTGACTACATCATATAATCCCCTTAAAAGATTAAATACTCTATCTGTGAATCCTGTGAAAGTCACTTAGTTAAAATTGCTTTATTATTTTTATAAAGTAAATAGAAAAGTGATGTTCTCCAGAAGTGGAAAGGAAATGAAGTCATCACAGCTACCTAAGGAGGAACAGTTTTTATTCTAAAAAGCTGCTAGGAGGCACAGGCCACAAACAGTTGCATCAGCACAACTGCAGGAGAATTCTTAGGTGAACTTTTCTGTTGGAAGATGTGCAAAGGGTATGAAGAGAACATAATGCATAGAACTACCAACTGAAATGGCAAGATGAGATAAATTTTACAAGTACTTAGGTGCCCAGTGATGCACATAAACACCTGTTAGCTTACCACAGACCACCTAAACAGGCTACATGACATCAGCGGAATTCACTGGAATGAAGCACCTTTGGCTCTTTCATCAATTCTCTTAAGAACCTAAATGTTTTTTGAGTCTCCAATAAAACCACAGAATGCTGGCTCTTAGTGCAACTGAGAAAAATCTTCCCTTCAGAGGTAATTCTCTGGCACTACTGAATTCTCCTAGAAACCCAAAGTATTTCAGTGATGTATATAAATTCACATTTTGCCAAGAAAACCCAAAATTGAACAATATTCTCTCCATCCTTTCATACATAGATTCACTTCTAAAAAATGGTGTGCCCAAAGAAAAGGGGAAAAAAAATTAAGAGTTCTCCTTTCTATAACACAAAGGAAAATTCAATTCTGTAACTGCAGTAAAGGCTTCCATCAATTTAGTCAGAAAAAGTACTGAAGCATTTAAATTGAAGGGAGAGATTTGCCATCATAAACAATCGATGGTTTTAGTGAGTTCACAAACTACAATCATTTTTAGAAGAAAGCTGTAGGTGGGGTATGTTAAGTGAGCAGAACCATCCACATGAATGACTTCTGTTTAAATTACAGGTTAAATCAGACTACTGTTCTGTGTTTAAAGAAAACCCAACTGAACACTGAGGGAATCACAGCAGGTTCTAGAGGGTCCAAGCTCCACTGACTTCTTACTGGTACAGATATTTCAGCTAAAGCACTACTCAAAACATCTCCTTATTTCCTAAGGAGTAGACCAGCACCCAATCCTAGTTACCGCATGTAGGAAAGGACCCTTTAAAAAAAAAAAAAAAAAATCCAAATGGAAATGGAGTAAAACTCAGGCAGACCCAGAATGCAAGAAAATATTCTCATGCCTTCCCAGATGTTCTCTCAATTTTTTCTGCAAAGTCTTCGGGCTGGAATTTCAGTGATGGAATGAGCAAGTTTCCATGTATTACTTGTTTTAGGGTAATTATTTTAATGGTCCACAAGGGACTAAAAACAAAGGAAAAGTTGCTATGACACAATTGCATTCTGCCTTCCCCCCCCCCCCCTTTCTTGGTGGTGTAGTTTCAGGGTTTTGCTTTCCCTCCTCCTATTTGGTACACAGAAATATTCATGATGGCACGTGACAAACGAGCAAATTCGTAAAAAACAGCTTAAGTAGGCACACTCATAAAAGCTTAATTCCCAAGTCACAAATAATCTCACTAAGCTATTTGCCTCAGTAATATCCTGACAATGAGGTCCCCAGGTTAATCTTCTACATCAAAGCAACCTTTAAGAGCACATCTACAAGCAATTTTTGCCATAAAACACAGACATCCTGTGGAAACTCCTTTCCCCTGTGAAGAAAAGAAGTTCAACATGTTTTCTGGCATTCGCCTGTGTACAACCATCCCCACAGAGCTTGCTCCTTACTTTTTTGGGTATATCCTCAAATGGAACGAGCTTTTACTAGAACTGTAACAAAGTGTTCTCAAACATTGCTGGCTGCACTGCTCCAACTATTAAACTGCTATGCAAATTAGTAAATTAAACTTAAGAAATAAAATATTTTAATATTATTAAGGACAGCTTCTACTTAATCCAATTTACTGAAGAATTACAAAGGAAGCTTCTATTTAAATACCATTTCAAAAACATGTGTGAAGGTGGATAAAGGAGTTTTCATAAACCAGCTATCCTGTAGGGCTATGGTTACTACAAAAATTGTGTGTCTCTGTAAACTTTTTGTAAGAAAAATGTAGTTTTCCAGACTGACCTCAATTTCAAGCTCTAAATATTCAGACTTTTTATACTCAGAAGGCCAAGTAAACTCAAACAGACATGTTCCCGACAAATGTCATCCATTTGGAAAGCCAGCTGCAGTTGTTTAAATATTACTGAGTTTGACAAAGAATATTATTCAATGGGCAGTTTCTACAACACTTGTGTCAGAGCTTTTACTGCTGAGGATGGGAAGGTGAAAGAACTGTACAAGTACCCAGAAGCTGTAAAAAGTCAGAGTCTGCAAAAGCATGCTCATTCAGATTTAATATTTTCTAGGACATAAAATTAGCTCATGAAAGCTCTTAAGCTTTTACCCCTGAATGACATAGGTACAGCTATTCTGAAATACCAGAAAATGTTGTTCATGTTTCCAGGTAGATGTGAAATTGATATAATCAGGAAGCTGGAGGGTGCAGGTTTCAATTCCATTTCCACTGCAACAACTAAGAAGCCTTAAAATTGCATTTGATGGCAGACAGGTTTTTATTAAAAGTTCAGTAAAATGTCTGTCTTACTAAGAAAGTCTTCAGACTATTATGAAATTGTGATTGAAGGTTATATAAACAATTCATGCTCAAACTTCAGGGTGTAGCTGCCAGCCCTTCCTTTTCAGAAGGGGAAGTCACTGTTGTATTCTGATGGGAAAGTTTAAATGGCAGGAATAGGATCTGTGTTAAATTTATGAGACAAATAGGAAACAATGGTCTTCCAAACACAATAGAAGATAACTAAGCGCTGGACTGGAGCCACCTATAAAGCACATGGTGCTCTGCACCGCAGAAGTGAAGCACTTTTAGTTCAGCAGTCCTTAACTGCAACAACAAGGATATCTGTTTTGTGTCTGCCATAAAGAATCCTTTGGCAAAGTCAGTATCTCTGAAACCTAGACATACTTTGGATACAGCACAACAGGCAGTTGTGAAGATCAGTGACGAAAACTGCTTCTGCTACTGTGACAAACTGATATAAAGACTTCATAGGACACAATCACCTTGCTCTTGAACTGCTCTAGTCCCAGAAGAAATGGCAGAGGGCACTGGCCAAAGACTCTTCTTTCCCCAGGGTACCTCCTTTGCTCAGAAAACAAGGCAGTCAATTAAACTCAGGTTCTTCACTTACTCCAGCTCACACTGGCCCACAGCCTGGATCTACAGTCTCAATACAGATAAAATCCAGGTGATGTTAAGGTGTCAGGAAAACACCACCACATGGCTGACATAGGGGTATCTGGCTGGTGCCTGGCTACGGCTAGTCACCTGTGTTTGAAACAGGAGTCCAAACCCATCCTCAGTGACCACCATTACTTGTATGTAGCAGCTGTGCCTTGTCTGCATTCACATCTGCACCCCCTGAACATGTTAAAGCCATCTTTTACAAATTGATCCTGAAACTTCTGTGCTGTTGTATCCAGCCCTTTGGAACTATATTTATGTGAGCTCTTCTATAAATTAACTTCAGTTATATGCAACCCCTGCACTTCCCCTTGCTATCACAACTACCAGAAACAATAAGCTTCTCAAAGGACACTCAGAACTCATTACATCTTGGGAACTCAGAATAAATAAAATACTCTGAAACGACATGAGATATTTTGACCAGCAGGACATCCTAGAAGGCTCCTTCATGAAAGAAATCATCTTGATTTTTAGAAGAGAAGGCACTAAGCATAAGGGATGCCAAACAGGCAGGATGGGTTTTTCAGTTGCCTTACTGAAGTTACACACTTCTCACTAGTGAGCGGAGCATGGAAATGGCCACACAGCAAGACTTGAAGCAAGCAGCCGGGGTGCCAGACACAAGCCTTGTCAATGACAGAGAAACAAAAGGTAAGCACCTACCTGCACAAAATAAATGTTTAATAACGTCTCAGCATATACTGCAGAGCTCTTTGTGCAGTATTCTAAACATCGTAGTCTTAAGCCAACGGGCTCATGAGTCCTCTTCAGCAAGTCTTTCAAAAAATAAACCTGCAATTCCTAAGTTATTTTCCTTCTCCTTTTAGTGGTGTACAAAAGATGCTGCCAAATTGCACAGTTGTCACTTTCCAAAAGGGAATGTTAGCTCAACAACAGATAGAAATCTAAAATTACCTCTCTGAAAAATGCCGTAGAAAATGTGGGAGAAATGGAACTTTGCCACAAAGATTTAATCAGTGAAGTAAGAGTAACAAGAGCAGGAGGGTAGAAACACATAATAAAAGTGAAAACAACCTGTAGTTATGACAATCTTCTCTGCAGAGGTCAAATACCAAAAATAGCAAGGGATTTGAACAGCAGTAGATGAAATCTTGCACTGCTCTTTCCTATTATAAACAATACAAACAGACCCTCCCTTTATTTTCACCATTATTGAAGCTTCAAGAACAAACTAAAACAAACCTGGAGCTCTGGGCAGTGGAAGGCAATTCATGCATGCAATATTACATGTGGTTTGCATTTTAAAAGAAAAACGCAAAGCACAAGGTTGGCTGAGGAGAGCGCATTAGTACGCTGCACTTCACTAAAGCAAAATGCCTTTAGAGACCTCTCCTCATTGGCACCACTTCACAGCAGAAGATGGATCAGCCAAATGATCTAAGTGCTATGGGGAAACACAAAACACCCATCAGGCATGCATGATTTCTGCAAGATACAAACTCCTTTAGCTGATTTTGCTATTTTAGCAAAGCAGAGAGATAAGGTGTTTTTGTGGACGTCTCATCACTGGAAGTGTTTAAGGCCAGACTGGATGAGTGAGGCTCTGAGCAACCTGGTCTAGTGGGATGTGTCCCTGCCCACGGCAGGGGGGTTGGAACTAGATGATCTTTAAGGCCCCTTCCAACAAAAGCCATTCTATGGTTTTCCAGCATTCCCATAAAGCTGTTTCAAAGCAAAGAGAATAGCATTTAGTCTACCAAGCAGCAAGGGAATAAGATGTGCAACAGGCAACACTAAAGCGCAGAGACAAGATGTAAACTGCCAAGATTTTATTATTTCATTCTTTCAAATTAGCTCTATCTAGCTTCCAAAAGTAAAGCACAGCAAAAAAAAAAAAAAAAGTACTCCGTGTAATTTTGCATTTGCAGTACAGAAAAAAATATTATATCAAGAGAGCAGAAAGGAGGAAAAAGATAAACTGCCACAACAAAGTCTATGGGAAGAGTCAAAAAATAAGGTCTACCAAACTTCCACAAACTCAGTTCCTACCTTCCAACCAGTACAGACCCTGGGGGTGCGGTCCAGTTCAGCAATGAAATGAAGAGCTGTAGGTGGAACAGAGAACCAAAGAAATTATCTTAAACAACAGTATTGGTTAGAAGAAAAAAGTAAGAGTCGGAGCTAGGAGAGAGCTGAAGTCACAGGTGCTCAGTGCTTTGGGGTTCAGTAATTCTACCAAAAAAAAAAAAAAAGGGGGGGGGGAACAACAACTTTTGTGTACTCTTCTTTTGGGGCCATAAGCACATGTTCATGTCAATACAGAAACAAAACCTGTTTTTGAATATTATACAGCATATCCACAGAGGAGACAAAACCAACTTTTGGCTTTGACCAGGTATAGTTTTAAATGCATCAATCATAAAAACCATACACTGAATACTTTCATCAAAATGAAACTTTAAAAATTACAGTTTTGGTGTAAGACTTTGCATTCCAACTAGAAAGACCTATTCTGATTTTGATTCCAACATGGGAAAATATGGTGGAGGCAGGCAAGATTTAGAAAATTTAGACATTCCTCCAGGTCCAAACTGCAATGAATTAACATTCAAATTTGAGTAACTGAAAGCCTACTGATAGAAATTTGTGAACCAAAGAGATGGTAAAGAGCTGCAAAGGACCTAGAAGATAAGCCATCATAAGAAAAATATAAGTATACAACAATTCAATATACAACTAAAAAAAAAAAAAGGTCAAATAAGCCAGAAAACACAACACAAACTACAAAAATGCTCAAAGTACTAATTTTTGGCTTCAAATCTAAGTCAAATTTTTTAAGATCCGATGCTCAGATAGCTAAACTACTGCCAAAGGAGACCCTCACATAAGCCATGGGAAACATAGTTTCTAAGTACTCTAAGAAGATGTGTCAAACATTATTTCAAACGTGTTTGAGAATATTCCTTTTTTCAGCGTTCCCTTTTCATGTTAGCGACACAGACATCCTACAGAGGAGCAGCAGAATAAGCCCTCTGACACCAAAAATCACACTGACACGAGCAACTGGATCCAACTGAGAAGTTTCCTGTGGAGTCTTCCTAGTAGTGACCTCACCAGGTAGAGGATATTATTGCACCCAGGTGTTGAGATGGTCATCCAATAAAGGAGACTGCAAAGTCATAAGAGGATAAGAGATGCTCTATTTTACTCCCATGGCTATTCTCAGATCAAGCTGACAGAAGCTGAAGCAGAAGCAATCCTATTTTATAAAAACAGATCTGAAAGATTCCCAGACAAATGTTAAATTACAGAAAGAGATATTGAAATTGGGACATTTATCTTCTAAAGTCTATATATTCTCCATTATTTTTGTAAATAATATTGTGTTTAAAATTCCTCTGCAAAAGCTGATCTGTGCCTAAGTTGCACACCCACGATCTTTGAAGAGGTAAAAAGAAATTCTGCATCCTCAGGTGGATTCTACAGAATGGGCAAGAACTGCCAGGAAAACTGTCCTAGCACTGGGCCTTGGCTTTTGCAAGTCTCCTAGATGGGGGTTAAATGTGAGGTTTGTGTCTGCTGCTCCTTCCTTTTCCTCTCTTCTCCCAGGCACAGACAATGCTTAACCTGTGCTCCAACCCAGCATGCTAACATAAGACATGAAGCATCCAGATCACCTTCTAAAAGGAGGGCAAGCAGCTGCCAGGGAAAGTCATGGCCAGTGCTCTGACACTCAACCCTTCTATAACAACCACCTCCTCCTAGACCGAGACTCAGGATATTGGTTAACACCCCATGAGGAACAGAAGGTGGACAATGTGTGCACCCACCAGCTCCAGAAGACATCACTGTCCAAGTGCTGTGCAAACATCAAGGTTATCAAGTATCTGCTGGAGTTGGCAACTCACAGCTTCAGAACACGACACCTTTGAGTCCCAGTGTCTGTCTGTAATGTAACCATGGCTATTCAGCCAACACACTGCAGAAACTGAAGGGAATCCAAGTCTCACCCTTCTGCATTTGTGCTTATCTCATCAGACCACAGTGACCACAGAAAAGTAATTTCCTTTCTCTTGTGGCACCTCCCACTGTAGGCACCATATTGACATTACTTTTTGTAACCACAAACACAGGAAAGAAGATACCGAACTAATCGGTCTCTCAATTATGCACTGACAGCAAGTGCTGGAAATGAAACATGTAGGGTGCAACATACTCCTGTACATAGAATTAAGTTTTTCTCCATTCACATCTCCTCAATATAACCATGATCAGCTAAGAGAAGGTTCATTCCTCTCTCTGAACTATTCCTCACACATCTCCTCACTAACAACATTTTCCTTTTCTTACAAGGTCAAACTGTTTGATTTGGCACTAGAGCTATGCACCAAAATGGTCATCTCATAGATAAAGAGGACAGAAATAAAACTATTCATCCGAGTGGATTTGAACAAGAGCCTGGTCTACAAACACTAGTCCCAATTCTGGCAGAAAATCTTAGTGAGTAATTCCCAGCAAGCTGCAACATTCACTCTTTACTTTCTCAATCAGTGAAACAAAACCAGTATTTGCCTAACTCATGATACTTGTGTACACAAACATTAGTAACTACAGTCAGCAGCAGCCTTTCAAGAGAAAAATGCCTTGTTCTGAAAACCTATGCCACAAGATAAAATGTGAAAGTCACAGTAACACCGCAATGCACCTGCAAATTCCCCAAGCAAAAAGAATTTCCATGACCTTTCAAGTGCTGGATTACATGAAAGGGCTCCAAAAGCGATGATTTTCAGGACTGTTTTAAGCTGAACAAAACCACCGCATGAATGGGCAATCCCAGTGATCCACCCTACAGAGAAAGGTGAAAGGAAAAAATTACTTATGCAGCTGTATAAATAATTTAGTGACTCTGAAATAGCACCGTTTATTTCCTTTGATTTAGACTCTGCCATTCAGTACCAACATCCTCATATTTAAAAAAAAAAATAAATAAAAAAAAAAATCAAAATAAGTAAGAAGATTCTTCCCAAATATTATTAAATTTTGCTGA